>BQNB010014605.1:0-61130 GCA_026074375.1 Tanacetum coccineum
AGATCTAATGAACTTATATTAATAAGCAAATAAGCCAGAGACAAAGAACTTAAAACTATGCTAATATTTTTGAGTTTTTTTTTTATAGTTTTATGAATTAAACTAAGAAATCTAAGATCTATGCTATAAAACTTAAAAATAGCTATTCAAACATATTTAATAAGCACAAATAGACATAATTAAGCACAAATAAGCTAGCAGGCAAGCAGAATAAGCAAATTAGACTAGGAATTTAAAGATAGAAAGGATAAGGGAAACTTACAAAGGCCTTAGCTAAACAAAGGCAATAAAGGCTCAATTGAGCTGTCTACAAGATCTGGCTTATTAAGAATAAGCCAGTAAAAGTCCTTATGAGCTCTTCCATGGTAAGCTCATCTTCCAAAAAGTTCAAAATCCAATAAGCCAAGGTATTAAGCTGATTTTAAGATTTAAGTTTATTAAGAGCTTATTAATAGCTCAATTTGAGCTTAGAGACTTAAAGAGCTTAAGAGGAGCTTATGTAATATTAAAAGCTTATTAAACAAAGTTTTAAGTAAATTTAAGAAAAGCAAATATGAATTCCATTAATGAAAAAGTTGAGTACAATTCTGAAAAGGAAATTACATTCAAGCAAACATTAAGCTAAACATTTTAAATGAAAAAAAATTACAAAACTAATTTTAATAAGCTATTTTATAAGCTACTCCTAGATGATCCAGTGTGAGTGAGGAGCCCTTGTATATATACTGCCTGGGAGAAGCTTCTAGGCTCTGATTCAGTTATATCCTCCTCTTAATCTCGACCATACATTCCTTTCAATCATTGGATGCTCTCTCTCCATCGTTGGATTAGATTTTGATCACACAGATTGCCAACGTGGCAATCCGTGTGTCAAAGGCCTTTGTGCTTCTTTTCCATACGTTTTAGTGTAAATCCCTCTTGATAGGTGTGTTTTCTCCTTTGCCCGCGTGTCATTCCCTTTTGGGTTTCCACCAATGGGAGCAATTGGTGATGTATAACTCTGCCAAGGTGTCCTTTATCACTTGAATTGCATAGCCACGTAGTCAATTTTCATTTGCCCTTTGGTTTTGAACTCGAGGTAAAACGGGGGAGACAGTGAACAATGGTAATTAATTTTCGCGCGTAAAATTTCTATAAGGGGTTTTGACTTTTCTTTTTGACCTGGGGTTATAACTCTGGGCTTATAAGGGTTTTGGGCCTGGTAAGGATTTGGGCTCGGGCTTTGGTGTTGGATTTAACGAGTGTTATCTCTTATAGTGTTAAGAGATAACACCGTTAGGGCTTAGGGATTTTTTATGAATTTGGTTAACTTTGAGGGACTAATTTAGGAATTTTAGGTTTTGTCTTTTTATGGTTGACTATTGTTGACCATGAGTTGACTTTTGTTGACCTTTGATAGCATTCTCCCGGCTCTTGTATTCTCTATTCCGTTCCCGTGTCCGTGTTTGTCCGATTTTGACCATTTTCTTGAGATTTTTGCAATATCCGTACCTACACAATCACAAAGACAAAACAAGCAATATACAAGCATTTAAAGCACAATTTTGTCTTTTTAGGGCCATTTTTGATATAAAATGGATATGTGTTTTCACACATATCAGTAACGATAACGGCTGTGCCCAAAGTAGATCACTCTAAGAGTTCTAGTTCTTTCTCAGATTTCAAACACTTTGTTTGTTCTACATGTCATAAGTGTGTCTTTAATGTAAATCATGATGCTTGTATAACAAAACTCCTGAAAGAAGTGAATTCACGTGCTAAGATTCAATCCCATAAGACCAGAAACAATAACAAACTCGTAGATCAAAAGAGTCATACATAAAAACCTGGTAGGAAGATCTTTACATGATATAGGTTTTATCCTAATAAGACTTCCGCTGTGTATGAGAAAACATCTTCTAGATCTGATCTTAGGTGGAAACCCACGGGTAGAATTTTTAAATCTGTTGGTCTTAGGTGGATTCCTACAGGAAAGCTATTCAACTCTTGCACAAGCAAGGTTGACAGTGAACCCACACATGGTTCAAATATAGATATCCCTAATATTCATAAAAGCAAACAAACTCTGGATTTAAGTGCAGGTACATCAATCAATGTTCAGAAGGAACAAAGTTTTGATTTAAGTGCAGGTACATCTAACAATGTCAAGCTAGATAATCTCAGAGTGTGGTTGCTAAAAAAGCTGATATCTCAAAAACCAATGTTGAAGTGGATTCAAAACTAATCAGAAAAATGACGTTTGAACAAAACATTTAAGCCTCGCACCACAATGTCAACAGAAGTTCCTAAAGCAGATATGATAGTCATGACATCAATGATAGAGTTGGAAAGTCCATTTGGTCCTTTGTTCGACGAATATTTCAATGGAGAGAATCAAGTTGTTTCAAAGTCTTCTGATGTTACTAATGCCGATGCATCCGATAAATGTCAACAACAACCAGATTCAACTTTATCTACTTCAGATCTAGCAACAACTGTCATTGCTAATGGAAACTTCAACTTGTAAATATTTTTATTTTTTCTTTATCTTGATTTCTAAATATTTTTGAAAAAAGAAAATACAAAAATATAAAACCAACAAAAAGAAAATTGAAAAATATAAAACCTAGAAAAACAAAATATAATATCAGAAAATTTCAAAAATACCAAAAAGAATCTTCTCGACATGTCTCTTAGAATCGATAACATTTACGTACCTAGAAATGTCGATTAACATTGACACAGGTGTGTAAATAAAGTTCGAACAAGAGTTCAAACTTTTTCAAAACATGTCATTTCTACATTTTTTTCAATGACTTATATACATTTCAGTGCATAACTTGGACCCGAATGTATTAGGGAGGTGTACGCTTTAGTGCGCTTACTCTACAAATAGAAGAGAAGTCTTCTATCATGTGTTTTCAAAACTGTTGAACATAATTTTTCAAAAAGAACTTTTCATGTCAAATTGTTCACAATCTAATTTGTGATATCTTTCCATAATAAGTGGTATTTGTTAAAATTATGTGTTCAACATTCCCTTCCTCAAATAAGTTTGAAAATTGTTGTATCAATTTTGCTCAATAATGTTGTATTAACAAGTGGATCAATTTTTAAGGGGGAGCTTTTAAAAGAAGGTCTTTTAATGTTTTGGGTGCATCTCATAAATGTCAATTTTATGTATCCAAACATATTTCGTAAAATTAAAATGTAGAAATTATAATGTCAAATAATAATATACATTGTTCACTAAGGCATCTCACTCCGTCTTTAACATTTTGTAGTGTCATATCATTTTTTTTCATTTCAATGTCAAGTTTTAATAAATATTGGTATCCCACATATACTGTTGAAGAGGGGCAATCTAAAAAATGAATTCATGCAATGTCGTGGTATAATTTTTCTCCCCATGGAATTTTTCATGTCATAAATTTTAATCAATTGGTATTTTAAATACTAAATGTTTTATTATTTAATCAATTGGATTTAAATACTAAGTGTTTTATTATTTAAAATAAGGGGATAAAAGGTGATTAAAATATGTTATAGACGAATGTGATCTTTAAGACTCTAAGTGCAACTCTTTCCTTCATGTGCTAAACAATTTTGAATCTCAGAGCACATGTGTAGGAGGGGTATTTCAAAATAACAATGTCAGAAAATGGTTTTCATGGTTCGATCTCTATACCCTCAACCAATTAATTTCACGACGTCGATGAAGACATAAGGTGGTTAAGGTTAGGTATAAGTCCTACGATCCAACCAGAACTGGAGGGATCTACCCAAGGACAATCCATAGTTAGAAATAGCAGTCCTTAGGTATGATTGGAGATGAATGAGTATAAGGGAAAAATGCCGACTAAGATTGAGCTAACACTGGAACAATCACAACAAGGTGATAGTAATGACGTCTTGGTAGGCATTGAAGGGGTTGAAGAATCAAAAAGAAATGTATGGATAAATGGTGAAAACAAAGCAGCCCTCCTTACACCTTAGGCAGAAACCGGGTCAATACATAATCTATCGGTTTTCACACAGATGAATTCTGATACTGAAAACGACATCATGGACCCAGTGATGCACTGCACAACCCTTCCCAGCCATTCGGGTTTCTCTCAAAAGAAACTTGTCTCATTTCTCACGGAGATACACATATTATCTTTTGATGTCTCACTCCGAGATTGTTGATATTGAATAGGTGACAGTCTGCTCTAGCCTCCGCTTACTAAAACCAAAGTGCACAAATCGATTCTAGAGCCAAGAAGAGATCAAATTATAAATCACACTAGGACACAATGACAAAAATATACTTGTTGAACACAATAAAGTTCGCAAGTTGTAACAATGAGTCCTACGCATTATCCTTGAGATCTTGCTAGAACATCCGAGTGATACTTATGTATTCACAGTGAAGATGGAAATCCTGCTTGAGCCAACATCAAACAAGCTCTTGGTAGGTGACTTGCAAGATTCTATATGAATCAAGCTTGTGTCAACTGGAAAGAAACGATGGTGCGATTCTATGTGAATCAAACTTGTTCCAGTAAAATGAATTGACGACTTAATCAGAAAGATAGTAACTATCTGATTCACTCTTACCGTGTTGTCTGCTTTGAGACGTTCCGGTAATGAGAACTAGCAAGCATGGTGAATCTAATACATCTGTGTTAGAAGATCCTACGCTTTGAGCTGGAAACCCTGTCAAGGAGATTCTTTGAATCTACCTGATCACATGTATAGTATTTATACTATAAAATGGGAAACCGAAGGTTAATAGCAACCAAACTCAAGAATAAAGACAAAGCTCATATTCATCTTTTATTGCTAACTATTTTATTTCAGGATTAGACGACGGTGTTGCAGCCTCATTCCAGCGAAGTCGGATTCATAAACCACATGCTCATACTCAAGCTTTCAAAGTTAATCATTCAACGTCAAGATAGTTGATTCTAAACTTCCTCACCATCAAAGAGCCTCAAAGTCAAATAAAGAATCGTCAATCGGGGAAGATTGTTAGACTTATGATCATTTAGGTCAAACAAGAATGTAACAAGTATGAGCATGTTGGTCAAGAGCACAAGATAATCAAGGAAGTCAAATCAAGATGATTCAAGTCAAGGAGATGATGCAAGATAAAGATCTCAAGAACTCAAAGTCAAAAGATAAAGGCTCAAGATCAAGATCACAAAGCATGAATGAACAAAGCCATTACAAACAAGAAAAGACCAAGACAAGACCAAAAGAAGGCAAAGCTCAAACGTCATATCATCAAAGTTAGGGAGATCAAAGAAGACCTCAACACTGAAGGAGATTGTTATCCTTAATTTTATTAAGTCAAACAAGAATGTCACCGGTCTTTTTAAGTCAATTAGGTCTTATAATGTAATAGGCTAGTCGGGTATTGACGGGCTTAGAATGTAAACTAATATTGTCCATGTTTAGGGTTAAAACCCAAGTTAAACCAAGCCCGGCCCATTTAGAAAGCCCAAGAGCCAAGTAAATGGCTAAGGGTATAAATGAAACCCTCTCCACACCTGAAGAGGGCGTTGGTCATTCATATGTATGTGTAAACATGTGTGTAACCTCCCACCTTACTTTCTCTCTCTAAATCTAATATTCTAAGTTTCATTTTCCTCCTTTCTTTTCTTCCTTTTATTTTCGACCTATTAAGCTTATTTGGGTTTGCTTATGTTGTGTTTTTGGATATATATATATATATATATATTGGGACAACAAGTGGTACCAGAGCACATGGGATGATTAGTTAGATTGTGTGTGCGTTTTCTTGGTTAGATTCGATTAAAAGTTTGGTTTTTGAAGGTTTATGGTCTCATTCTTAACACTCTTTGATTCTTACGATTGTGGTGTTAAAGTTGGTGTTTTTATTGTTGTTATAGCCTTCTAGGATCAAGTTGTGCAAAAGAAACCAAGTAAAAACGTTCAAAAGGGTGATTTTTAGGTGGAAAAAGTCGTGTTTTTCATGACTGCGTTTTGTCTCTTTGGCAAATTTCTTGACTGCGTTTTGTCTCCTGCGTTTTGTCAGAAAAAGGACACTGCATTTTGTCATTTAGTAAAGGACAACAGTACTGCGTTTTGTCTCATTAGGGACTGCGTTTTGACTACTGCGTTTTGTCTAAGGCTCTTCACTGCGACTTGCTTCCTGCGTTTTGTCCACTTTTGAAGACCTTCACTACGCTTTGGTAGAAAGAAACTCTGGCAAAATTTTCTTGTTCACTGCGATTTGTCTAAGACTCCTCACTACGTTTTGTCTAAGACTCTTCACTGCGTTTTGTCTAAGATTCTTCACTGCTGTTTTGTTCTAAGGATTCTTTCACTGCGGTTGTCTAAGACCTTCACTGCTTTTGTCTAAGATTCTTTCACTGCGTTTTGTCTAAGACTCTTCACTGCGTTTTATCTAAGATTCTTCACTGCGTTTTGTCTAAGACTCTTTACTGCGTTTTGCCCATCTTCATTACGTTAACTCATTTCAACCAAACCAAATCATAATTAAACAACATATCACCTAATCTAGCAAACAATCATCACTTTTAACATACAATCACTAATCATTGTATCGATCCGAATAAGATTCACTTAAACGTCAAAACGGCTATAGATTTGGATTCTAATGTCAAGTGATCACGAATTTTATCTAGTATCCCTTATTTGAGATTGAAGTGGGTTTTACGAAGGCGTCTACTTATTTCATCATCGAGACTTCCTTCTACTTTCTACCCCTTTTCTTCAAACCTAATCTATCGATTGATGACTTGCTTGAACGTATACAGTCATGATTGAGACTTGAATTATCTAGTTTCCAGTAGTCGGGGTGGTTGGTTGAAGACCTGGTTACTATCACTTAAAGGAGTTACGTTGTAGTACTCAGTGTTACACGCAAAAGCCGATGTGGATAATTTCAAGAGGTGTTGTACATTTCATATACTTTTGATGTTGGGTATAGGGTACTTAGAGGCTTTCTTCTGCACCGTTCTTCAATTAACAACAATGCAGGCTTAAGTAACAAATTTAGGGGATTTCACTTCATTTTCAAGTTTGGTATATCGGGTTTACTTCACCATGTGGTCATAGCAATAGCCGACAGAATACAAGGTTGGTAAGTTAGCCAGAGAGTATAAGGTTGAGATGTAATCAGCAACTCTCACGGGATATTTGAAGCTATAGAACGTCAACGGTACTTCACGGTCTCAGCAAAATCTTTCAAAGTTCTTCAATGTCTTTCATAACTTTTCAAGATTGTTGCTTATGATAAGAACTTCTCGTGTATATGGTCGCACACGTCAATGATGCTTCTGAGAGTTTGAAACACCATCCATGGGTGGATACGTGTACATTGATACTTTGATGTTACGGTCAACTTACAGGGGAGCAGTGTTAACTACTTCACTAGTATGGTTGTTGAAGTATTCTGCATGCGTGGAGAGAATTGTTGCTGATCTCTTGCATGCTTCCCCTCAAACAAATATTCACCAAGACCAAATGTCATGATACAATATAGAAGCAGTATTTGTTGATGCAAGATGTATACACATAAAGGATGACTTCTTAAATGTCAATTGATCACACTCGGGACATAGTTGACTTTGGTGTAGCAATTCACATCAGCACTATCCTGGAGGAAGAAAAGTGCATTTCCAGGTCTTAGTTAATTTTGGTGCTACGTTTTCAACTTCGTTAAAAGGGATAAAAGTGTGTACCTCAGGTATTGGATGATTCTTCTACAAAATTCCGCTGTGCACTCTAAATGTCAATGTTAGAAGATCGTCCGAGCTACATCAAAGTTTCAAAATCTGCTCAAGATACATATGTTTGTTTGGGGGGAAGCTGATTCAGAAACTTCGCCAAAAAGAAGTCTATAAAGAAAGCTTTTCAAGACATGCAGCATGATTTGGGGGGAAGTTAATCCAACTCATGCATACTACAATGGTTCAAGAACAAGTCAAGCCACAAAAGATCCAAGCTGGAGTACAAGTATCAAGACTGAAAGACAAAGACGTCATCTTCAGTATTAGAAGCGCTTTGGATGTCATTTTATTATGTTGTATTTGTACTTGTCAGAACATTGTAAGTAATTTCGTATGCCCATATATTGGGGGAAGATTGTTAGCCTTAAAATATGTTGGCTAATACAGAATTACATTAGTTTACATTAGCCGGACACGCAGAGATTAGAAATGTCAAGTGTAGTAAGTAGATCGTGTCCCGGGCTATATATCCCCTCCATACTTCCATGGAGGGGAGAGGATAAACATTTTGTCTCATAAGTGTGTGTTGTTTCTCTCTCTAGAATACACACACACTCTTTCCTTTCTCTCTCTAATAAAATGATTTACTTTCATTTCTATCCTCCCCGACCTCCGGATCATAGTTTTAGGTGTGAATCTTTAGGCACAACACCCTATAATTGTTAAGTATATATATAAAGTATTTATGATGTATGATGATTATGGTTTAAGAGTCAAGAGATGATGAAGATGATGTTCATGATAATTCTAGCTTGGATGTGAGGCAAGTAACTTGGTTACTATGTGCTTAACATGAAAATTATTATGTTATGTGATTATGAATGAAAGTGTTAAGGTAGGTTGTAGTTGCTTAGAAAGTATGACAAATTAAGAGACATAATAGTTGGATGTTCTAGAACTAGCTAAGGATTTATGAAGGATTAATGGATGCCGTAGGATGCTTCTATATGTTAATAATATATTTGTTTTGTTAAAATCATTAGTATGTCTAGGTGAAGGTTTAATGTTGGACTTATTGTTAAGCCCTTATATTGTTAATGTGATGATTTAAGTATTAATCATGTATTATCCAATTACTTACTAAGCGTTATCGCTCACCCGTGTAGATGTCAATGTTTTTATGAATGTTCATAAAAACGATGTATTATAATGTATTAATGCAATCTGGAAGTTTTTATGTATTGTCAAAGTGGTTCAAGTTGTTTTCCGAAAAATAGGTCAAAATATACAATTGCAGGAAATAGGTCTATTTTAGATTAAAAAGGGTCTATTTTTAATTCTGCAGAAAATGGGTCTATTTTAGACTAAAAAGGGTCTATTTTTGATTCTGCGGGATATGGGTCTACTTTAGATGCAAAAAAGGTCTATTTTAGACTATTACCAACTTCAAAAAGGTTTTTCAAGAAATGGATCCAATTTAGATGCAGAAGTGTCTGTTTTAGACTAATATCAATGTTATTAGTGTAAGGTTACTCCTGGTCAAGCGTATGAGTAAAAGTTTTAATTTTTGGTCAAATTTATAGTCAGGAAATGGGCGTTTCAACTTGGTATCTGAGCTTTAATCTAAGAGATGTAGGTTTCCACTATAGGATGCCTAAACTTAGACCACTCGTAGATACTTTTGTTGTAAGTGTAAGTAATGAAGAATGTGAATGTCTTAGTTATAAGGTAGTTAAGTGCTTGCGGCTAATAGAAAGATAATGTATGGTCATAGAGTGATAATGTATGGGCATAGAATGATTATGAAATCAGGTATATGCTATTTTGCCATAGACTGAGAATTTGGAATGCGGATAAGAATGTGAAGCACTAATCGGGAAAGTGTTAAGTATAGAAGTATATGTTTATGTAATGTAAAGTAAAGTCTATGGTAGATTATTTATATATATAAGTAACGTAAGATGTATTTGATGGTATGAGTTAAGAAGTGCTTGAGTTAAGATAAAAGCATCGGATTGCATTTTAATAAGTAACAATGAAAGTATGTAAGTAAGAGCAAGGTAATGTGAAGATGTTTGAATTATGAAAATGTCATTTAATGAAGAAGTATTGTATTGAGTATAAGTGCTTATATAAATTACTAATAAAAAGTTGAAGTATGATAAGTTGTATAATGTAGAGAACATGATGAAGTATAATGCAATAGAATGACATTGATATGTACGATATGTATAAGAATAATGTTTAAGAAGAGTTGCACAAGAAATCTTAAATGATGCTAAATGCTTTTAATGAATGATGAGGAATGAATGCAATCTCGTTCATAGATGAAAGAGAAGTATGATAAGTAAAATGGATAGACGAGTATACTTTAAGTTAAACCAAACGAATGAAGGTAAATAATGAATAGAATCATATTAAGGAATGAAAGAGACGTATGTGATGAATAAAAGTGAAGTAATGAGTATATTATAATAATAACCTATGTAAGGTTATAAGCATTAAAATATCTATTTTATTACTATTTAACAAATTATTATTTATTTTAAATATATATTTTTATTATAATTCCCAATTTGATTTGATGTATACACCTCCCTATTTTCATGCTTGTTCTACTTCCAAGCTTTCTTTTATAATAGGTTGCCTCTATTTTATCATTACACAGCTCTTAATTTGTTTAGTGTTGTACAACCCCCCCCTCCAATTTATATTATTTTTGTAACCGAATCGATTTCGAGAGTTTTTAGATTCTCAATTATTTTATGTTATATTTTTTTATGTTAAGGTGATATCTTGTTAAATACCCCTTCACCCCACCCCCCCCCCCCTTTTTTTACCACAGATAAATAGTACTATTTACTTTCCCCCACCTCCCCCCCCCTGTTACGAATTTTTTTTATTATATAGTTTATAATTAATTAAAATCCAACCTGTCCTTTACACTCGCGCGCACGAAATTTGAATTATACCCCCAACTCCTCACTAATATATAGAGCTTTTTTTGTCCCCCCCCCCCCCCCCCCACCACAATAAAATGTTACCCCCCCCTTTTTCCTTATACAATAGAGTCTCAATGCGGTGTGGGTTGGTGATAGACTCTCAGGTATTTAATGTTTGGGTTTGTGGGTGTATTTGTGGGAGGTTAGTTGATGTGGTTTCAGTGAAGGGTGTCTTTTGTGTTTTCTTATGGAATGAAAGAGATCGTATGGGAACAATATGGGGTGTGAAGAATAAGGTGAAATGAAGTAATAAGTATATTATAATATAACCTTGTTAAGGTTAATAAGCAAAAAGTCTAAAGTTGAGTCCTAAATGAATGCTTTGGTTATTATAAAAATTGAATAAATTGCCCTTTGGGGGTGTTTTTTGGGGGTTTTTTTTATTTAAATTTCGCTGGTGGTTTGAATGTTTTGTGTGTTATTTCTTTTGTTCTATGGAGAAGATATTGTGAACCAAGGATTAAAATGTGAGGAGAGGACGTGGAGAACTCATATACGTAGTGGTAATCATGAAATTGGCAAGTATTCGATTAGTTCTTGCTATAATGTAAAGAAGATGATGATCAAAGTTGTGAAGTTGAATTATGTTTAAATAGTTTAAAATAGATCTTGAGTGTTGAGGCAATAAAAGTGGGAGGAATGTATAGATCTTGCATAATGTAAAGAAAGATGATAAAGCGTGAAGTAAAATAGCTTGAGGTAATAAAAGTGGAAATGAAAAAGTAAATGATTAAGAAGGTTTGAAGATGTAAAAAAGATAAAGAACAATAAATTAAGATTAGCTTAGATCTAATGTGAAATGTAATGGTATCCTTCGGGATAGCCTAATGTAATGGTATCCTTTGGGATAGCCTAATGTGATGGTATCCTTTGGGATAGCCTAAGAATGTTAATGATACCACAAGGGTATCGGTAATGGGTGAATTCCTATGGGAAGAAAGCCAAGTTTCCTTCGGGAAAAAGTTAATGAGATTGGATCCAAGGTTACAAAGAATGATATTAAAAATAAATGAGTATCGATAAGTGGCTAAGGGAAAGTAATGAAGACTTAAGAAAGTTCGAGTGTTATGTTGGAAGTATGTAAGTAGGATGATTCATAATCTCCTTATTTAAATGGATTGGGACGCCTCTTCATTTAAATAAAGAAATTATGAATCACCGAACCATAAGTTTGTACTTCCTTATTTGCATTGATTGGGACGCTTCTCAATGTAAATAAAGAAGTATGGATGAGTGGGCTTATGTGTTCTCGGCATAGCATGAGAAGGAATTAAGGAAGTAGAAAATGGAAGTTTAAGATTAGTTAGACGTCGTAGGAAATAAGATAGGCGAAATAAGAAATTTGAGTGTGACTTTTAGTAGAGACTTTAAAGAGAAAGCTAAGCTTAGATGTTAAGAGTATATGACTAAGAAAGAAAGGTTGAAATGATGTTATAATATGCCTTATGGCATGGTGTAATGATTATGGTGGTTGCTAAGTATTATTAGCACCCTAATGTAAACATGAAAGGTAAAACGCAAAGTATTGAATTATTCCAAGTGACTTATAGTCCTTGATGAAGATTAACTAAAAAGAAGGAACGGAAGCAAAGTATTAAAATGGAAACGATAAAGGAATGTCAAGATGGTTTTGGTAATTATGAAAGTATTGACTAATGTTGACTTATGATAAGTCAAGACAATGCAATTCCTCAAGTAACATGTAGTTTTTAATGAAAATTTAGAAGAGAAATGTTTAAGATCATAAAGATATAGAGAAAAAGTTACTAAAATAATAGAATTGGAAATGGTAAAATGTCACCTAATTAACGTTTGCCATTAGAAAGAGTGTAAATGTGATAGAAATGAGCAAGAAGTAGAACGGGATAAGGATAATTAGAGGTATAATGGCATGACTAGAGTTGCAAAACCATATAGGTTAGTGCAACTAGTTAAGTATATACTTAAAAATGCTAAAAGGAAATGAGGAGTAAAATCTGACCAAGTTATGGTTAATGTTAGATGAAGAGATTTTGGGGACGAAATCTAAATAAAGGGTAGAATTGTAACACCCCAAAATTGGCTTTTAAGTATTTATTTATGATAATGCCATAGGATGAGTTTGACTATGACTTTTATAAGTTTGAAGACGTTACGTGAATGGTTAGTCAAACCCGATAGTCAAACTATAAGTCAATGTATATCTAAAATGGAAGTGGAAAATATAACGTGTCACATTTATAAATAACATGACTTGAAGGACTAGAGTTGTTAAGTAGTAAATGTGCTATATAAGCAAATGTGGCTAATCTATAAAGAATAAGACTCGAGGGACCATTATTGCCAAATAAACAAAGTAGTACCTAATATAACTATAATCCCCAAGACACTTCCACATAATTCCATCATATCTTAGAGTGTGTTTATGTGTGTCGGCTTAGAAAGGAAGAAATGGAGGGAAAAACCATAACAACGATACTTGATGATCAGGTGATGAAGAGGTTTAATGTCTCATATCAAGGGATAAGTCCATAATGATGATCTTACACAAGTAAGTAACTCTAATTAAGTTAATTAAAGAATTAAGGGTTAGGGTTCACGTACCCAAATTTAGGGGTTTTAGGTAATTAATAGTTTAAGGCAAGAATTAAGATGTTTGTTATTAAGGGTAAAGGTCAATTATTTATTAAATATATGGAAGTGGGTTTTACATCATATGATCAAGATATGATCATATGATGATAACGAATGGATATTGAGTAACGTTATGGGTTGTATAAACCCATATTATGAAGTTTCTTAATATGTATAATTGTGGTTTAGGAAGGATAGCAAAGATGGAAGATGATGGTGATAATGCTTGTGTTTATTAGCTTGGATTCAAGGTAAGTAAACCGGTTGTAATGTGGAATTATATTGATTTTATCATGTATGTGTGATGTGGATAATGTAGGAAAAGTTTAAGATGTCTTGGTTAGAAAGCTTGGAGTATATAGTAGATGTGAGGCTAGTTTGGCAAAACTAGCAAAAGATGTGGTTACGCCTAGTTTGACCTATTTAAGGTATGTAAAGATTTGTATAGTATGTTGAATATGTTTAATGTGTAATGTGATGACTTTGATGAATGTAGCTTTATGGATTAATGATTGATAAGAATGATGCTTATGTGATGAAAGATGTATAATATCATGTTATCACCGTTTACTTACTAAGCCTCGTGCTTACGGTTTAGATGTTTAATGTTTTGTAGGTTCTTGCGATAAAGGCAAAGTGTTTGGAAAAAGGTTAAGGCATGGAATCAAGAATTAAGTATAAATGAAGATATTTGTAGGAGCTTAGTACTAGTTACCGAGCTCAAATCAAAGTTGAACCCCAAATGTCCTAATGGTTTGTTAATGAATGAGTCAAGTGTCATGTGAAAGTGGTTGTGTGTAATGGTTAAAAGTTTTGTGTTTAGTAGATTGTAAGAGTGTAGGCAAATGGGTCAAAACGGGTGTTTGGCAAACCCCGTAAGGTATATGTTATGGGTCATTTAGTCTATGAATGTTCATGAAAATGATGTATTATAATGTATTAATAAAAACTGGAAGTTTTTATGTATTGTCAAAGTGGTTCAAGTTGTTTTCCGAAAAATGGGTCAAAATATACAATTGCAGGAAATAGGTCTATTTTAGACTAAAAAGGGTCTATTTTTGATTCTGCAGAAAATGGGTCTATTTTAGACTAAAAATGGTCTATTTTTGATTCTACATAAAATGGGTCTATTTTAGACTAAAAAGGGTCTATTTTTGATTCTACGGGAAATAGGTCTACTTTAGATGCAAAAAGGTCTATTTTAGACTATTACCAACTTCAAAAAGGTTTTTCAGGAGATGGATCCAATTTAGATGCAGAAGTGTCTATTTTAGACTAATACCAATGTTATTAGTGTAAGGTCACTCCTGGTCAAGCGTATGAGTAAAAGTTTTAATTTTTGGTCAAATTTATAGTCGGGAAATGGGTGTTTCAATTGTAGACTTTAGAACTTGGTCTGTACATCATTTTGAGAGCTAATTGATTAGCAGGAATAGATAGTTCAAGAAGGCAACACTTAGGAAATCACCCAAATAGCCTATATGTGTGTGTCTATCGACTTGTTACACTGACTTGTCGACCTCCCGTGATAAACCATTTTGTTGCACTCATTATTAGTGCAAAATACCCCTAGATCACCCTTGTTAAACCAATTTATGTTTTCACCCTACTCTATATGTTTCGTTACACCATTTCACCTTAGCCTACCCTATAGTCTTTATTTTCTTTGTGTTGAAATCTTCGGCTACTTAATTCCATGGTTTGGGGGGAATGGGAACGAAAATTATATACATTCGTGGAAGACCAATCAGTTATGATCTATAAAGGTCCCCCGGTATCACCACTTTAGATGTAGTTTATCTCAAGTAGAGGGATGTACGTACAATATCGAATGTTGCATGGGCAATAATTAAAGATATAAAATCCTGTAGCATTTGCATATTTATCATGAAGAAAAGAGGGTGCAACAAAAAGCTACCCTTGTGCTAAAAATGTAAAGATGGTGCAAAATAAAAAAAATGGAACTAGTAGCCTATTATTACACCAAGACATCTAAGTTATTATGAAGAATGGAGCTAGTAGCCTATTATTGCACCAAAACAACTAAGGTATTATGAAGAATGGAGCTAGTAGCCCATTATTACACCAAGACATTCTAATACTCATGAAGAATAGAGCTAGTAGCCTATTATTAAAGATCAGATTTTCAGACTTAAACTATTAGACCCATGGATGGACAGTGGCTAGTTATGACAACCTTATATTATTTTAGACTATTAATTTTATGTTTTTATTAACAACCATTAAATGTGTTGTTGATCCCCTTACTTGATCTTAGATTAGCTTGTTGAGGCTTAAGTTATCCTAAATAGATCTAAAACAACTATGATAGAAACCCTGAGTAATATATAAAGATTATGCGGAAACTAATCTTTATACACCAGAAGAAACAATGTAACAGTAACACAAGAACTTTCACAAAACTTTAATATATTGAATGATTCACAAAACAACTATATGTTTTGCCTAATAACTATTACTTTTCTATCTTTGGATTCGTATTTCTAACTATGCCGTAAGGGTTCCTTTTATACACCAAGGAAACCCTAATGGGCTTACAAAACGCGTTAAGTGATCATGCATATCTATTCCTAATATAACTCATGCATATCGCTTAAGCAGTACTAACTATATATGACTAACAGTACTAAATATACAACTAACAGTACTAACTATAACTGGCAGTACTAACAATGTACTGGCAGTACTAACTAACTATCAGCAGTACTAAGTGTAGAAGCTCTAAATCCTAACAATCCTCCCCTAAACTTGTGATTTACCATCAAATCTCAAGTTTCTTCTAATGTACTCTGCTGAGGATGCTTCCAAACACTTTACTTCCTTGGTCTGTTTGCTATATTGTAGATCTTTATCAAAAGCTCATCTGCCATCTCTGACTGTTGATCCACTCTTAGCTTATTACTTAGCATCAAAGTTGCAAGTCCCTTTGTCAGTGGATAATCCTTTTCAACCAGCATGAATATATCTTGTCCTTTCTCTGTAGATACATGATGAACTGCACACATATCATATAACCACCAATTCAAAGGATCATGCATATATTTTTGAAGTTCTAAAAAAATTTCTGCATCTGGTTCAAATAACATCTTTAGTTCAACCCATAATTCTATCTCTTTATCTTCAGTAAGTCCTGATGAGTTGTATCTTTCTTGAACTAAGCTCCATAATTTGATCAGATCATCCCTGTCAAAATTCTTAAGCATGTCTTCAAAAACCTGATACACCTCTGTGTGATTGCCTACTCTGATGATTTTCCAAAATTGCATAGTGTCTTCAGAGTAAACTTCCTATCCAATTATTGGGTATTTGGTTTGAAGAGCTTCAACATTTATTCCTTCATCTAGAACTATGATTACCATTTGATTCAGCTGTTCTTGAGACAATTCATCTGTTTGCTCTTGAACTGACTCTGAAACTTCTTTAGTTCTTTGTCTTTTAGCAGGTTCTGCTTCAATATCTTGACCTGCTCTTTTTAGTCTTTGAACTTCTTTTTCAGATTCCATAGGCACAAATGAATGAATTTGATCCCATACCTTTTCAAATATTGGTCTTATATCATCATAGCTCATTCCTTTGAAATCTTTCATCTTGTAGCACCCCTGATTCTTCAAGAATACCATCATATTCTTTTTTACTTTAGCTATAGATCTAGGTCTATTTTGAAGAGCATGATACCTTATAACAGAAGGATCATTCCAATCAATGACATGAGCAGTATCAACTTTACTTATAACTTCTTTCTTTCTAGCTTTATCATATTCTTCTTGTAATTATTTGGCAATTTTAGCATCTTTTGCAATCTGTTTTCTTTCTTCCTCATTAATCTGTTCTTGTAAGCTAATGGCTTCTTCATGACCAACCTTTCTTCTTGCACTTGCTTCTTGGACTTCTTTTGAACAGATTCATCTTCAATCATGATTGCCTTGCCTTTATCTTTCTTCTTCTTTGCACTCCTTCTTATATATACCAAACTTTCAGTAGCAGTACTAACCTCGGGAGTTTCACTAGCAGTACTAATTGGTACACTAGCAGTATTAAGTGTAGTATCAGCAGTAGTAACCTCTTGTTCCCCTTTTTCACCACTTCCTTGAGCTTCCATAAGCTCGGTAGGTTCTTCTATTAATTTAGTAGTCTCTTCCTCTTCTAGCAATACCTCAGTATCATCACTAATCTTTTCCCGAATCTCTGCATCATGTGGAGGAACTAAAGAAATATCAACATCCATGTCTAATTCTTCAATCAAACTCCTCCCTTGTTTGGAAGAATCCTCCTCTACAGCTTCATATTATGAAAGAACTATCTTTGTTCTTCTCCTAGCTTTACTTGTCTTGACTTGCTTCTCCAACTTCTTCACTCTTTTGACTAGCTTGGTAATAGCAGAACCATAAACCTTCTTGGTGTTCATCAATTCATTCTACAAGCGTCCAACTTTATTAGTTAACTAGGTAACCAAATCCATCAATTCCTTAAGTGACACACTACCCTCATCACGTCCAAGTGATTGAACACTTTGGAGAGGTAATTCATGGGGCATTGGAGCAGGCTCCTCTGCAGTAGGTGTAGTTTTTGTGATGGGTGGTGGTGAAGTTGAAGGAGCACTGACTGGTGTATGGTGAGGTGATAAGGATGGTGAAGATGTGATTCTTGAGGGAGATGTTTCAGGTGCAGTGATCATGGAAGGAAATAATGGAATGTCTTCACCAGAATAACCCTTTGTAACTCGCTTCATGTTACTAAAAACTTTTTATGTAAGTACAGGAGTGGGATAGGTTCTTGTGTGGGGTTGAAGAAGTCTCCTTTTCTTGTTTAAACAAATTTGGATAAATCTAGGATACATCAAACACTTATGAGGGTTATCCAAATTCTTTACCATTGCATCAAAGATGAATTTTGAGAAATTAAAAGTTCTGTTTGTTGCCAGGCAGATAATAGTAGTAGCTATATTGCTGCTAAACTATTCCCAAGAATTCTTTTTAGGACTTAATCAGTGGAGGATTGTATGAATGAAAAACCTCCACTGTGGTGAAAAATTACCCTTTTGAAATGTAAGCTTATCAGAATCAGTTGCATACCCCATGAGAGGAAGTTGCTCAAATATCTCTGTGTTGGGTAAAGAAGTAATTCCACCATTGTCCTCCAACTTCAGATGTCTTCTTAAGGATTCTTCAGTGATGGTCTTGGCTTGTCCATCTATGCTAGCAGTTAGTTTTACTTCTCCATTAACATTTGTGCTAGCAGTAGCTATTGTCTAAAATTGTTTGATAAATGAAGAATATATTGTTGGATTCTTTGTGAGGGCATAGTGAATGTGACTAGCAGTTAGGAAATCAATGATCTGATAAAACTCTGTACTTCCCTCTGGTTTCTCCAAGTATGCCACCATGTGGTGCTTGTTGCAAAAATCCAAAGTAGCCATTTGATGAATATAAAGTTGATTAAGGTTCTGGGATATGTTTGTGAGAGAGAGTACAAATGTTTGGTAGAGTTAATTGATATTTGAGAGAGTATTTAAGAGTTTAAAGTGTCATCGACTGAAGAAGATTTGTACTTATCTTGAAGAAATTTTTTAAGTTTATAGAAAGATCAAGAATTCTTCAATTAGTCAAACCCTATAGCCTATAAGCATGGCAGTTGGCGGAAATTTAGCAACGGCTAGAAATTGGGAAGGAAATTTAGTTATGGGTCAAACAGTACTAACGGTCTTCTAGCAGTACTAAAATTAGCCTAGCAGTACTAACTTTAAGCCCAGCAGTACTAAAAGATGGTTAGCAGTACTAAGCAATACCCAGCAGTACTAAGTAATGCCCAGCAGTACTAACTTGAAGAGACCAGTATTAACTTGAAATTCCTCCAAAGAGCTTTTCCATCACCAATCTCACTTTCTCTCTTTCTGTTTTTATGCTCACACATTATCTCTCAATTCTTTTTGCTCACCAATTCACTCTTTCTGTTTTTCACACAACTCTCTTTCTGTTTTTGAGCTCACAATTTCTCTCTATTCTTTTTGCTCACCAAGTCACACAATTTTGTACAAATTCCATCAATTCCATTAGTTTCAAACTGTCCTCCCCACTTCCAAGTGTGTAACCTCTTGAGAGAGGTGGATCATTAGACTTTTAGATGCAGCCTCAAACCTAGTTTAAGCATCTACATCCCCAATATGGTAACTTGGCACCTAGGACCACTACCTGAACCAAATCCTAAAGGACTTAATTCATTAAGTGTTGCCATGGATTGGGTCTTAGTTTATGTTACCACTATCCTGCTCTGCTTTTAAGCTAGAAGCAGTAGTGGCGGCCCTTTCCATTCTGTCACCCAACTCCTTATGGACAGCCTCATCACCAACCTTTGTTAGGGGGACCACCAGACTGAGTGTCTTAACCTCTTTTGATTTTCCTATGTGTTTGACACTTTTTGTCTGGTGTAACAAGTCTTTCCAATTATACTTGAGTGCATAATAGACATCATGAGCCTCCCCTCAAACAATACTTCACTTGATAACAGACAATCAATAATGCTTATCCTACAAATGTTAGTCCAAAACCAAGAAAAACATAATCCAAAGCATTTTCTTGACTAGCAGTATTAATTTTGACTAATAGTTTTAACTTTAGCAGTTTTAAGTACAACTAGCAGTACTAATTATACTTAGCAATTTTAATATTTGCTTTAACAGTTTTAACTCTGTCTTTAATAATTATATAACAACATGCCTCTATTAATCACAAGCACACTATAAAATACTAGATAGATATGTGAGAATTCATGAGGATCCATATTTATGTATAACCCATGAATAGAAGTTAAAAACTGTTAATCCTTCCCTTAATTCATGCTTTAGGAATTAAGCATACCAATGCTTGCAATCAAAAACTGAAACCTAGTCACATTAAAGGCTTTAGTAAGAAGATCTGCAACATTGTAGTCTGTATGAATCTTGACCATTTCAATCAACTTTTTCTCATAGGAATCTCTAATGAAGTGATGCCTAATTTCTATGTGCTTGGTCTTTGAATGATAGACATGATTTTTCACCACACAGATTAAACTTTCATTATCCACATGAATCTTTATCTTCATAAAGTTGTAACCATAATCAAGTAATTGATTTTGAAGCCAAAGAACTAGTCCATAGCATTTGGAAGCAGCAATGTATTCTGCTTTAGTTGTTGAATTAGCCACAATTGTTTGTTTCTTGCACTGCCATGAGATTAGCCTGCAACATAAGAACTGACAACCTCCAGTTGTAGATTTTTTATCAATACTAGCACCATCATAGTCAGTATCAGAATAGGCTATCAAATCCATAGGTAAATCCTTAGGATACCAAAGGCCCAAAGTGGGTTGACCCTTAAGATATCTAAAGATTCTCTTCACTGCATGCATATGAGAAGCTTTTGGTTAAACCTGAAATCTTGAGCAAGCACATACAGCAAACATAATATCTAGCCTGTAAGATGTTAAGTACATCAATGATCCAATCATGGACCTATATAAGTGGACATCAACATCTGTACCAGTTGTATCTTGTGATAAAGGCTTGTGTGTCTCCATTGGAGTACTTGCTGTCTTCACACTAGAAAAGCCAAACTTCTTTAAGATGTCATACACATATTTGTCTTGACTGAGAAGTATGCCATCTTTTCTCTGCTCAACTTACAGACCTAAAAAGAAAGTGAGTTCCCCTATAGAGCTCATCTAAAATCTTTTATGCATAAGCTGCTCAAACTCAGTACTCAAAGACTCCTTGGTAGAACCAAAAATGATGTCATCTACATACACTTGAACAAGTAGAATGTCATTCTGGATCTTCTTTATGAACAAAGTCTTATCAATTGTCCCTCTTCTAAATCCATTTTCCAACAAGTAAGTAGATAAAGTCTCATACTAGGCTCTAGGAGGTTGATGAAGACCATATAATGCTTTCTCCACCTTGTACACTCTATTTGGAAATTTTGGATCCACAAAACCTAGAGGTTGGTTAACATAGACCTCCTCTTCAATAGTTCCATATAAAAATGCACTCTTTATATCCATCTAGTACACAGTGAATCCTATAAATGATGCAAAGGCTAAAAATAACCTGATTGCTTTAATCCTAGCAACAGGAGCAAACACCTCATCATAATCTACACCTTTTTCTTGTCTATAATCCTGTGCTACCAACCTGGCTTTGTTCCTACCCAAAATATCTCTTTGATCTCTCTTGTTTCTAAAGACCCATTTGGTACCAATGACCTTCTTTCCATGAGGTAAATCCACTAGTGTTCAAACATTCAGTAGTTTGAACTAGAGAAGCTCTTCCTGCATAGCTTCTACCCAACTTTCATCATCCAAGGCATGAGTTACCTTCTTTGGTTCCATCTGGGAGAGAAAACAAGCAAACAAACAATTTTGGAAATCTTTATAATTTGTTCTCCTCTGCTTGTTTATAAAGGATATTAATCCTGCTTCATTCTGCTTGTGCATTCTTCTTGTTTGTATAGCAGAATCCACCTCTCTAATGATTTGTGTTTTCGGATGATCCTTATGGATTCTGGTTGTGAGAATAGGATTGACACTCATATTTGTTTCCAAGTTGCTGAGGTCAGCCTCTGCACCTACATATTCATCATCATATGCACTTCCAAATATACCAGTATCTTGAAGATCAGCTATATCCTCCAAATCAGGTATGAGAGGTTCAAACAAACTTTCATACTCATTCCTTTATTCTTTTGCTCTTCCAGGATCCACAGTAGTAAAAGATGAACTAACAGTATTAACTAGTGAACTAATAGTATTAAGTTTGTTAGTGTTGTCAGTGTTAGTTGCTTCCCCTGGTCCATTTATGTTGCCTTCTTTTGCTGAGTCCTTAACTTCATTCTTCTTTCCAGCATCATCTTTAGGTGAGGACTCATCCTTCCCAAAATTTGAAGGAACATTGGAACTTGTATGCAGCAATGGTAATAGGATGTATTCTTGATCAGGCACATTTTCTTTTCCAGCTTGGCCTGCATCAGAATTTGTCTCTAAACCCGCATTACCATTAGTTCTATTTCCTGCATTGACTGGATGATAATTCATAGAATTTGTTAGAGTATCAATATCAAACAACCATTTTGGTCCACTTCCTACAACATTTGGTTTATTTTCAAGAAAGTTTACATGCAGGTTTTCATCTACCTTCATAGTTCTGCTATTAAATACTCTAAAAGCCTTGCTATTTATAGAGTAACCAACTAGGAATTCCTCATCAGACTTTCCATCAAACTTGCCTAGGTGATCAAGGGTGTTAAGAATAGTAACTGGACAGCCAAAAGGTCTCATAAAACTTATAATAGGTGTTCTACCAATTAAGAGTTCATAAGGTGTCTTATTATGAGGTTTGGTCACTAATACCCTATTATGTACATAACAAGCAGTATTAACTGCTTCAGCCCAAAATGGTATAGGTAATAGTGAATCTGCCAACATAGTTCTAGCTGCCTCTATGAGAGTTCTATTCTTCCTTTCAGCTACTCCATTTTGTTATGGAGTCCTAGCATTACTGAATTCCCTCTTAATCCCTTTGATTCCACAGAACTGATTCATATCATAATTCTTAAACTCAGTCCCATTGTCACATCTAATGATTTAACTTTGTGATCCAACTGGTTTTCTATTCTTGTTATAAAGTTTTTAAGGATTCCACTAGTCTCATCCTTTTTAGCTAAGAAGAAAACCCAACTAAATCTGCTATAGTCATCAGTGACCACTAGGCAATATGCTTTACCCATGATACTCTTTACAAAGGTTCGTCCAAATAAGTCCATATGAAAAATTTGTAAAGTTTGGTTGACAGAAGTCACAAGTTTAGACTTATAAGAGGCTTTGTGTTGCTTTCCTTTCTGACAAGCAACACATGAGTGGTCATTTTCAAAAATCTTTGAAGGTAAACCTCTAACAAGATTTCCTTTCACAAGTTTATTCATAGTTTAAAGTTTATATGACCAAGCCTCCTATGCCACATATTAGACTTATAATTTGTGGCCTTTGCAATTAAACAAGTTAAACCTTTTGAAGGAACAACATTCTTTAGGTCAAAACTGTATATATTATCTTTCCTAGGAATCTTAAGCATTACTTGATTTTCATCAGATAGCTTAAAATCAGAGAAAGAATAAGACATTCAGTTTCAGTGAAAAGAATATTGTTTTTCTTGTCACACATCTGTGAGACACTAAAAAGGTTAAACTTAAGTTCTTTCACAAAGTACACATCTTCAAAGTCTAATTTTCTAGTTTTAATTTTACCTTTACCAGTTATTCTACCTCTTTTAGAACTGTCTGCAAATGCAACAAATCCTCCATCATAGTCTTGATAATCAGTGAGGTAGGACTTGTTTCCTATCATATGCCCGGAGCATGCACTGTCAAAAATCCATGTATCTTTAAAAGCAACTTGTGGATCACACTGCATATCAAACAAAAGAGAATTTGTTTCTCTTGGGGACCCAAGCCATTACTGACTTGAGTCTGCATGTTGGATCAACATAGTCAAATTGCTTACAATTGTATGATCCACTATTTTTGGAGGTATGATCAACTATATTACTTTTTAATCTCCAAACCCAGCATGCTGAGGACTTAACAGCATTAATCCCTTGTTTCCCAATAGCACTTGTCACCCTTTTTCCTTTAGCAGTATTAATAGATTTTACTTTAGCAGTATTAACTTTGTTATTCAAACTTCTGTTATTGAGTGTTGTTTGTTGATTAAAAGGTCTCCTGGAAAGTGAATGTGCCTTTTGAAAAACATTTGGTTTAGATTTTGCAACATTCACAAAGAGTTTGGGTGCAGCAGTATTAATAGGTCTAGTAGCACTAAGTGGTGATACTGTTCTTGAAGACCTTTGCCTAGCAGTACTAATGGGTACAATGCCAGACTTAGTTAAAACTGCTGTTGGAGCAAAATTTCTCCTAGAATTAGAGAAATTTTGATGATTAGTCCTCAAATCATTATTCCAAACTGGTCTAACTTCCCTTTGACCAGTTCCCTTTTGCACATTGTTCATTACAGGTTTTTGTACCATCTTTTTATCATGAAAATCACAGTCTTTAATTAGATGGCTAAAACTCCCACACACAAAACAGGCTTTCTTTGTAAACTTAAACCCAACTCCTAATTTCTGAGTTTTCTTTTCATTCCAGTTTGTTCTGTTATTCCTAGGGTTTTTACTAATTTTCCTAGGTTGTTTAGCTTGCTCAGGTTTAGGCTCAGATTTATGTTGAACATTATCAGATTCCATTACTTCAGACTCATCCTCATCACAATCAGATACCCAATCTTCAATTATTAGGGCACCATTGGTTTTCTTAATCTCATTTGAGGAATTTTCACTAACACTTTTATTGACATTAACTCCATAGCCTTCAAATTCAGGCTGTTGAAACTCCTTAAGACCAGAGCTAGACAAATCAATAGTTGGGGTGCAAACAGTCCTGTAGGTGGAGGTGGAATAGTATTATACCCCACACCTTTTCTATTGTTATCAGAAATTTGACTCTCTATCAATTTATCTACGCTCTTAGAGGCATTTTCAAATTTATCAATTTTAATCTAATTGCTCTCCTTTTCTTTCTTAAGTTTTTCTATCTGAATATTATGAGCATTGATTTCTGAGTCTCTAAATGATGCATCTCTTTTTAAAACATCAATTTGGTCGCAAAGCATAACCTCATTCTTTTTGTAGAAGACAAGTTGTTCTTTTACAGAAGCTAGACCTCTTTTATAGGTAGCTAGATCAAACTCAGATTTATTAAGATCTACTCTTAAGTTGTCATACTGAGATTTAAGAGTTTCATAGGATTTAAGACAAGTGTCAGAACAGGTTTTATGATTATATACCTCTGAGTCTGAGAAATCCATAAGTGCCAAGTTAGTGGGGACTTCCTCATCAGCCATAAAAATCCAATCAAAACTTGCTCCATCAAACGCTACCATTACTTTAGAAGAAGTGTCTTCCACATTCACAGTTCTTTTTTAGCTTTCTTGATTCCTAGGCCTGCTTTCTTGATTCCTAGGCCTGCTTTCTTGATTCCTAGGACCTCTGCATTCTCTTACAAAATGTCCCATCTTATGACAATTGAAGCATTCTACCTTTGACTTGTCATAACCAGCAGTATCACTTCCATTGATGATAATCTTCTTACCAGTTCTTTGATAAAACTGTCTTTCTTTCAAACTTAGTAATGCCAATTGCCACTTCAAATCCATTTCTTCAAGATCATCTTCATGGATTTGCTCCAGGTCTTCATGAACAACTTAAGACCCATTTGGTTGATTGTCTAGAAAAGCATAGATTGTGGCATCACTGAGGCTAGCAGTACTATCATTAGTACTAGCAGTACTAACATTAGTGCTAGTAGTATTAACTTGAACATTAGCAGTATTATCTTTATTGGAACTGCCAGGAGTTGATACAAATGCCACATTTTTTGAACTTGAATTTGAGCTTGAGGTTACACTTATTTTGACCTCTTGTTCAACAATCTTAAAATTGTTGTAGAGATCATCAAAACTTACTGTGCCCAGATCAGGTTTATTTCTCCAGACCACAACATGCATGCTCCATTTAGAAGGAAGGCTTATCAAGAATTTAAAGTTTAGATCTTCTTGAGAGATGTTTTCACCTAAGATGGCCAACTGGCTAACAATTTTCTGAAGCCTATTTGAAATGGAGTCAAGAGTCTCTTGGCTTGAAGCACTAAAGTTTTCATACATCTGCTTCAAAAGTGTCTTTTGAGTTTTCTTAGTAGCTTTATTTCTACCAAATCTTGGTTGTATGGCTTCAAACAAAGTTTTGGCATCCTTGTATTGACTGAATGTCAATTGATGTTCATTGAGGAGTGCCATCAGCAACATGCTCCTTGCTTTAACATCATTTTTCTTCTGTGCCTTCTCTTCAGTGGTAACTGGTCCTGATATAGTTGAAGTAGAGGTACCATCTGTGTTTGTTGTAGTTCTAGCTACTAGCTTGAAAGAATTGCCATACTCTATGACTTCCCATAGAGCATAATCTTGCACCTAAAAGTACTATTAGATCCTTAGCTTCCACATCTCATAGTCACCTTGTTTCAGAAGGAGAAACTTTCCAATAACATTGTTTTGGGTAGTTTTAAGATCCATTTCTTTGATTGAATAAAGAGTTCTTCTAGTTTGTAACTTCTTGATCAAGGTTTCAGAACACAAGCTTTGATTCCACTTGTTGATCCCCTTACTTGATCTTAGATTAGCTTGTTAAAGCTTAAGTTGTCTTAAATAGATCTAAAACAACTATGATAGAAACCCTAAGTAATATATAAAGATTATGCGGAAACTAATCTTTATACACCAGAAGAAACAATGTAATAGTAACACAAGAACTTTCACAAAACTTTCAATATATTGAATGATTCACAAAACAACTATATGTTTTACCTAATAACTATTACTTTTCTATCTTTGGATTCGTATTTCTAACTATGCCGTAAGGGTTCCTTTTATACACCAAGGAAAACCTAATGGGCTTACAAAACGCGTTAAGTGATCATGCATATCTATTCCTAATATAACTCATGCATATCGCTTAAGCAGTACTAACTATATATGACTAACAGTACTAAATATACAACTAACAGTACTAACTATAACTGGCAGTACTAACAATGTACTGGCAGTACTAACGAACTATCAGCAGTACTAAGTGTAGAAGCACTAAATCCCATACAAGTATAACAGAATGCCGATGTATTGCGATTCAAAGAGCGCTATTGCTATTTCATGCAATCCGGTTCAGCATTCGCGTACAAAACACATAGACATCCGGTATCATTTTATTAAAGAACATGTTGAAAAGGGTACGGTGGAATTATACTTTGTCAGAACTGAATACCAACTTGTGGATCTATTTACTAAATCTCTTCCAAAAGAATGCTTTGAGTACTTAGTTCATCGCATTGGTATGAGATGTATGACTCCAACACAGTTGGAAAGTCTGGCAAAGTTATCTTCTTGAAAATGATCATACATTAACATTGTAAATAAATTTTTCAAAAACCAAATAAAATTGAAAAAAAATTCACAAAAAGATTTTATTAATGTTTTCAAAATCAAAAATCAAATACAAAAATAAAAATGGAAAAATCAAAAAAAAAATAACGAAATTCATATGTCTTTTCATTACAGTTAGATTCATATTTGCTATTTTCATCATACAAACTTTCATTTGTTCAAACTCGATCATTATCTGAGAGGGAGTTATTTTTGTCAAAACATGTGTTTTTGTAATTTTCATCCACGTACATCACTTGAATTTTAAATTCATAGTGCTTTCAAAATCCAATAAAAACAATGATCTCTCGAAAATTAAATAGTTTTTATAAAAAGGGTACACTTTCGAAGGGGGGGGTTTCATTTTTGTGAAAAAATTAGACTTTGAAAAAGAAGAAAATTTCATTCAAGGCCTAACTATGCAAAGGGATCATACTCCAAGGGGGAGTTTTTGAAATTTTTGGTAACAAAATTCGATAACTAAAACTACAAGGACCATATCTGCCATTTTTTAAACCAAAACTCGAAAAGGAAAACTCCAAGGACTAATATTGTCATGTTTCAAACTTACAATTTCGGATAGTATAAAAAGAGAATTATAATTCATTTCTTATTTTTCTTTATTCCGAATTTCAGATCGAGAAAGAAAAAAAATCAAGACTTTTGATTTTGAGTTCATTAACAACGATTGTTACCTTCTTCTTTTCTCATATGTAAGTGATCTAATGATAATCAGGTTTTGGAAAAGGAATTTTTGATGATCTTAGGATCGAATTCAAACTTGATAAAATTTAGGGTTTTTGGGTTTGAGGTTTTTAGAAATTGGTGATTTTTAGGCTTGTTAATGCTTAGAATGATAATTGGGTGTAGTTAATTGCAATGATTGATGTTTATTCTCCAAAAATTGCAAACTCGACAAGGAAAGTCAAACTCGATAGGGTTCTGAATTTGTTAAAATAAGGATAACATGGCTTAAAATGATTAAAATGGATTTTTTTAGAGTTTAAATGTTCTAGGAAGATTGAGTTTGATGAAAAAACTTGACAACAAATTCATTTTTAACGAGTTTGATTTGAAATGTTCAAACTCGGAAGAGTCAAATTCAGAATTCAAAACTATAAAGGTCAAACTCGGAAGTCAAAATTGGAAAAATCAAATTTCAATTTTGGATGTGTTGAATTTGTTGCTATATGCACAAATTTTTTGGGGAAAGGCTTATTAGACTTAGTGTGTGTCAATGATAATTGTCTGAATGTGTTGTCTAAAGCTCAAATGTCTGTAACAAGATCCGTTTCTCATGTGAAGTTGAATGTCAAACGTTTGTGAAAAAGTATCGCGAAAATTTAAAAACAATTGATCAAGTTTTGATGAATTTTATACTTTGTGCCAAATATGTATATTCTCAATTGTTTACATAAGTATATTATTTAAACAATCAAGAATTTCGAAATAACTAGAGTTTGATAATTCAATTCTTAATTGTTTAAGTGGTCTAAGTCATATCCGGTTTTGGCCATTTTCTGCAGTGAACAGAATGAGAAGTGAGTGACTTAGTGAGCATTCAGTTGATGTATTGAGTTTGACTGATTCTATGTTCTCAAAATACGACTGCTTTTGCACAAATGATCTTTGAAAGAAAAAGTTCTCAAATTCATGTTTGTGTAAAAAATAGTACTCTTTCACAAAAAGTTTTAAGAATAATGAATTATCTCTCTTAAATTTCTCAAAATTAAGTCTTATTCAAAATCAAAGAGTATCTTCATCATTCTTGAAAGAGTATCATTTCACAAAGAATTTCTGGTGAGGACATTCTAAACAGAAAGAGAGACAAAAACCATACGCGAAAAAGCAAATCTGAAGTGTGTTCGAAAAAGAAATGCCAGAACATAAAAAAAGTAAAATCAAAAGAAAAATGTAAATAAAGCGTATGACATGTTCTAGAAAAAGCAAGAATAAGCACATGAGAAAGAAACTGATCAAAAAATATGTTCAAAACGAATTTCCAAAACATATAAAACAGACAGAACGGAAAGAGACAAAAATGTTATATAAAAATGTTTGTTATCAAACATATTATCTTCACTCATTCAGTCATCGTCATGGCACAACCACAGAGACCTGCTGATGTTCATCAAGATGAATTGTGTCCACCAAACAATAGATATGCTCTTATGGATGCTAACAAGAAGGTGGATATTCATAATCCATTATGTCTCGATGAAAGCAGAATTATGGCAAATATTCTTCAAAATCATCCACTAAGATTCAGTATTGCTGCTTCTTCATTAGTGTCATGGATATACTTGGGGCAGTTCTGGCATACTTTGAAAGAAGATGGATCAAAGTATAAGCTCAAATTTATGCTAGACATAAAAGAGCTCACTATGACTCTTGATGATTTCAGGACAATCTTTCACTTGCCTCAAGCTACCGACAACAATCATGATCATTTTGTCCCTGCTCCAAAGTTCTCAAAGATGGTTCCATTCTACGTTAACAATCTTGGTTTTACTCTGGAATTAAGATCAACATCTAACTTTAAGACAACCGGTCTTTTACAACCGTGGCAGACACTGTGCAAGATGTTTTCAAGATGTCTAACAACACGCGTTACTGGTTATGATCAACCACCGTTGCTGATCATGCAGATGTTGTACTGTTTTGTCAACAATATTCATGTTGATTATGCGGACTTACTTTGGAAGGATTTCACTACTCTTTAAAAAATTCAACAATAATGATTCCTTATCTCAGATTCACAAAGCTTATCGTAAGTCATTACATGACTGCATTTCCTAAGATCTCGAAAAGAGTTCGAGATATATATCACAATTTAGAAGATGATGTGATGATTAAAAGCATCTTTAATTCTGGGAAGAGTAAGGATGTAGTTGGAATGAAAATTCCAGATTGGATGATAACCGACAAAATGAAGCTCACAGAGAATTATCAGTTATATGCTAAAGTGTTCGGAGTAGATGTTCCTACGGCTCAGTCACATCCGATTGAGCTACCAAAGGAACACATAGGATAACTAGCGCCCCTAGGACATCTAACCCCTGAGATTTCTGAAGGAGAATCAAGTGCTTCACGAAAGTCTACTATAATAAGACTTCGTATTCCACCAAGACGATCCACACGACTTACTCCACCAACTCTAATTCCAACAACTGATGAGGCGGATGATCTAGTTTTACAAGATACACTTCAAGTAAGTCTGGCAGAGCAGAAAAGTCGTGAAGAGCTTGAAGCTACACAAAATGTGGAGAAAGTTAAAGAGCACTTGATGGCTGAAGAAATTGAGAAGTTGGTTGAAGGATCGGAGAATGTAGAAGAGAATGTTTAGGTTGCTAGTTCAGCCCTTAAGCAAAATGATAATCAAAATGATCCTGGCACTAGGTTAGAGCCCAGGAGTGATAAGGAAAGTTCGGAGGTGGAGAAAATTGCTGATATTTCACAATCTATGAACGTTATTGGAGAGGAGGAAGAATCAACAAAAGATGATTATGAGTTGAAACGAAGGGAGAAAGGGAAGGAGATAGAGGAGTCTAGGAATACACCATCCCCTACAACAACTAGATCTCTTAGGACTCATTCTAGGATTTCGACTAATCTCGTATCCTCGGATATTGAGAAACTTCAGAATTGCAGAAAACTGAATAATATACCTTCTATTTCAACACCATCAATCATCTTTCATCCATAAACTATCGCTTACCAATCGTCTCTTGTCCTTATTCAAATCCACGTTTGGACGATTAAAAAAATACAAGAGTTTCTTTGATGAGCTATAAGGAAAATTTGGTTATCTATTTGGTCATCTAACGACAATGTTTATGCCAAAAAGCAAGTTTAATGCACTTGCTCGACATCTCCAAGACATCATGATGGGGCTTTGCCAAGATGGTAGTTGAGCGTAATCAAAATTCTACCAGACTTTGTTCCACTACTGTTGCACAATGGTTTATATTGGAAAGAGAACAATGAGTCAAGCGTAAGGTGGTCCAGATGATTTACTGACGCTATTCAGCAGGAATGCAAGAATCTTTGATCATAGATTTCTTCACAAGTTAATGATGCTATCGCTAACCACATTCCTTCGCAAGTTGATTCATCAGTCAGGAGTTATATGTCAGGTTATGTATTGCATGTGCACCCTACTCAAGCTATACCAACTTCTGCACAAGAACAACAACACCAACTATATCTGACTATGAAAGACAACCCTCAGCTGCAACAAGAAGATTTACCAATTTGGCTCGCTCTCAGTTATAAATTTGAAAGACTTCACGTGGCTACTACTCTTTGTAGACCTTCTGCCGTTCGCCCTAGAGATCAGGACGATCCTCATGATGATGCTCATCCTGAGGGGGAGAATGATGCAAAGAGTCAGAAGACATCTGAGCATAGAACATTTGGATTTAAAGAATCGTTATCCAGCCAAGACTATGATAGTGAACCAGGTCCATCAATGTCAGGTAATCAAAAACAATATGATGAATTTGATTTTTAGACAAATTCTTATGCCATAGATGATGATGTGCTTTCTAATGAGAAAGTGTCACAAGAACTTATGGATGAAATTTCACACACTGTTGATGAAGCTAAGTTACACAAACTTGTTGATGAAATGTTAAGACAACAATGTACTTCGGGAGATGAGCATCAATACCTCATTGATCAGATGCAAAATTTCTTAAAGAGTGACATTGTGTGGGAAAGGCAAGAAAGAAATAATAGTTTCACCATATCTGCACTATCTCTAGTTAATCAAGATCTCTTGTACCTAAAGAAAGGCAACTCAGGATCTGAGAAGATTGTATTATCTTTACACAAGTTTCCTGCAGTTATTTTTCCTGATGATGATATAGAAGAAAGAACTTCCAAATAGGTAGATAAGTGTGTGAAGAGGTTTAATCCCTATGCTCGATACGATGTTGAACATTGGAAGAATCCACATGCAAAGATCTTCTACATCAAGAAACAACAAGAACCCGAAAAGCCAAAAGAAGAAATCTACTCAAATTCAAAGATTATTCAAGTCATCAAGACATATTGGAAACTAGGTCATGAGCACAAGTTTATAACAGAGATTGTTGCACGAAGAGCAAATGGAAGTATAGTGTCTATCACTAAGTCAGATTACAAGAATCTCAACAAGAATGATATTTAAGATATGTATCTGCTAATTGTAAATCATAAGGTAGACGACTATGCTGAGACTGGATTGTTGTGGTCATTATCAGTCTTCATCAGGAGCACAGTGATCTGGGAAAGAGTGCATGATCTTCAGTTGGGTGTGGAAAGCTATCAATAGAAGGTTAATCTTACTGCACCAACAATTACTTTTCCTGGCATTGAGAATTATGTGATGTTCTCCATCATTACTGATCCCGTATATGGCATCATATACAAAAATAGCAAGAAAGAAAAGAGAGTAATGAGACATCAAGAAATTCATAAGTTCTGTGATGCAACATTGAAAAGAGTCTTGGAAGGGTTAAAGAGCTACAACAATGATGTGAAGTATGGTTATGTGACTTCCAGTCTTAGTAAAGAAGATGTTGAATACCTACAACTGTTTGCTGAAGAGATTAAAGAATAGTTGAAGCATCAAGATCAAATGAGAAGGTGGGAAATATACGTGAATGGAAGACCACTAGGATCAAGAAGGGAACTCCCAGAATAATTGACCCTTAGGGGAAGATTGTTAGGATCATAAAAGTGTCGATTATGATGCTTTAAGTTGTTTTATTTAATATTAGTGTTTAGACTTTATTTTACTTGGTATAAAGTAGCTTGTAATAAGGTTTAATATGCTAAATGTAGAAAATAGAATATTTACCAAAGATTAGGGACTAAATAGCAAAAATTAAGAAAATAAAGGAAAGGGAAGCTCTCCTCCCTCTCCTATAAATAGCCACCTAATCATCATTAGGTGGTTGATGGCTTGTAACAACTTTCCCTCCCTTTTTATCTTTTGTTATAAAATTTGGAAATTATGAAAGACTTGTCTCCCTCTCTTGATTCTCTATATTCTACATCGTTCTATATTGTGTGATTCAAGCTAAAACAAGACCTAACAGATCTTTCTGTCAAGGATACAGTTAGGTCAAACGGATGTTATTGGAATAATGAATGGTATACTAAGATTTGTTCCTGAGTCGCGCGTGTTTCCTCTTGGAGGTAGGGTTTTATGATTTTTCCATAAACATTTACTTGAGAAAATATTTGACCAAAATATAGTTTGAGTAACCTGTATACAAAAAATATAGCTTATGGTAATAACAATCATGCGAAAGAAGTGTCACAAAAGTTTATATAGAGAAATATCAATAAACATCCTCCCATACATAATTTTAAATTTTTCCATAATGATTGTTACGCAAAATGGTACATTTGAAAAAGTTTGTGCTTCGTAGTAACCTTTAACAAAGTTGGTTTCTCATCGAAATTCATAATATAAGAGTTTTAACAATAATGTATTTTAGGTAATGTATATTAAAAATTTTAAAGTTTTGAAATCGTAATAGGTAAGTATAATGGAACTGTTACAAAGGGATTTTAAATTTTAATAAAAACATTTTTTACGGGAGTTGAGTAATAATATTTAACAAAATTTGATATTTAAACATATATTATAATACATGGATTTTGCTACTAAAATAATGAAACCGCTAAAAACTACTGAAACACCACGCTTAATAAGGTATTAAAAAAACACTTCACTGGCATGAATTTTGTTATCGAAAGACTTAACTTATCTGAATCAGTACCACCTCCGAAACACGAACATCAGGATGAAATTTTTTATCATGGTCAACTAAAATAACCTATTTAGGAATCGTTATAAGGATTACTCTCCTATATAGTCCTTTATGTTTCACGAGTCGTCCCCAAGATCGGGGTCATATGACGAAACAACAAATGGGATGACGTTGCATGGGGTTTCTTCCTGGGGTAACTAGTTATGTAATCAGACTCATCGGCTCAGAACGTGGTGTCGAATAGGGCTGACTATGACACGTTAAGGATGTCGTAAAAGTATGATAAGATTCAATCTCATCTAGGCTTACTTTTCTAGAATTTACCTTGAGGTATCCTATGACTCCAATAAATTCATGTTATATGATGTAACTATTATCACGTTGGCCAAGCATCATGTTACTTGCATTACATAGGCATGCCTTTATTGTCATCGCATTCTAGGAGTGATTCAAATAGCACATAGAATTCTCACATATCAACAAGTATACACGTAATTGCACGTAGTTGCTATTATGCAGCTATATGAGGGTACTTAGGGTTATAGTCTAGGACAACCACCTAGTTCTCTATAACCAATGGCTCTGATACCAATCTGTCACACTCCGTCTGAGGCGGAAACGCGAGGCGTAACGGAGAGGAACCGTCATAAAGCATTGGTAAAACATAATAGAGATTTTACTAAATGAACATTTAATACAAAGAGTCACAATGAAATCGAACACAAGCGGGGGCTTGCATCTCGATGTCAATACTACAACAACATAGATTAATTATCATAAGATCTCACAACTCGAGATAAGAGTCAACAAAACATCAATTCAACCAAACACATATAACAAGTACGAATGCAGAAGATCAACGGCAACGACTAAAGAGGGTTCCATCTTAGGTCACACTATGCAAGGCATGAAACACTATCCTCCTTAAGCATGATTATTGTTATCACCTAAAAATGGATACTCAAAAATGTCAACATAAAGTTAGTGAGCTCGTATGTTTAAGCAATAAACCCATTTGTTGTGCATAATAAAGTTTGAAGGACAATAGTGAGTAAGATATACGCATATGAGCACTTAATTGAAATCACATAAGTGCAACAACTGAACCTCATGACTGCAAACACACATACTTTGGTCGGATAATATTTACTCCTGAACAAGAACCACATAGAGAAACAAGGGTGGGGGTGTCAACCCAAATAGTACTATCAATATATATATATCTGAGGCTCTAACCTGGAGTTAACAGTTGTGCATAATTGTATCTCACATATTGCATCCACACAATAAGGCACATATTGCAATTAAAATGCACATTTATCCAAAGAGATGAAAACATTGAATCACAACATAAAAACTTTTAAAAGCATCCTTTAAGTATCATTTTCCCCCTAGGAAAAACATAAGTAAAAAGAGGCTACGAAACTCACCTTAAGCAAAGTGATAACAAACGATGAAATATAATATAACGGGAAGCCGTAAACTCCTAAAAGCAACCTAAAATATAACGTTGTGTCTTAGGTTTTATAAACAACAAATGTAAATATGAAATTGAGTTTTTATAGAGTTTATATATTGATTATAACATTGTACTTAGTGTTTTAAAATTTTATAAAACATTTAGGACTAGTATTGACAATTTTCCAATTACTTACAAGCCCTAAAATAGTAATGCAGTTTTTATTTACAAGCTTTATCTTGACGGAAACAACGATAACTCCATCAGCGTAAATGTTCACGACTTTGTTTTTATGTCCACGGAAAGAAATTTGAGTCTACTAGTCTGATATGTGGGTCCTACCACTTTGGTTTTTATATAAAATAGGTCAAGTGACTAAAATATTATTAAGTGTAAAAGTTGTTTATTTCTAGGTTACAACAGTCCCGCTAAAAAGGCCATAAATCCTAAACTACAAGTCCGTTCCAGCCGATTCAAATCGCCACGTTTAAGTTAAGGTATCTACTACATTTTCTCTTTATCCGAATAAGGGGTTTTATTCAAAATTTATGAGTTTCTATTGATTGAAAGCTAGTGTGCAAATCGGACACACTTTTGCCGTTTATTTTCTAGTTAAATCATCGAGCATCGTCACGAAATATGCCACCCGGCGAATCAAAGCTGAGACATAGTCCTACAACCCATATTTTTTCCTAAGTCCCAATATCTAATCATTTGCACATAATGTTATGTTTATGCTAATGGTCAATGTTGTCTTGAAAATATTGATAAAAACATGATTTACTAGTGTTTTCTTGTATTAGTTAATAAGTACAATGTATAATCATTGAAAATAAATATATGTAACATGCAATAACATATGAAAAGTACAAAAATATAAAATATAATATTTTTTACAAAGATTTATGGTGATGAAACTAACAAAAACAAGAACTCTACTAAGCTAAAATCACTAAAGAAAATACTCAAGCTTCCAAATCAAACTCATAAATCTTTTTATACCCTTGATCCAAAAAATCATAAACTCATGCAAACCCTTATTACTAATCAACTAGAACCCAAGAGATGATGAGATTAGTGATGTTAAGTTTAGAGACAAGCCAAGAAAGCTTGCTAAAGCACTAAACCTTCAACCTATGCAAGTACAACTAGCCAAATTAAAAAAATGGTATGTGTTTGTAGTGTTGGTGGTTCGGAAAAAGCAAGGAGGAGGAAGAGAGTGAGTGTGTGTTGTTGATGTATGAATAAGAGGATGAGGGAGGTGTAGTTTATACATGCAAAAATGGTTTAACACGTGTCTTAAGATGGCCTAATGATACACTCATGAGACAAGCGTCCCATGAGGTGTATTATGGTAAAAAAAAATTAATAATTATAATGTTAAGTGTAGTATAAAAAAGGCTAATGGTGCAAAGGTGGTGGATACTTGAGCTAAAAACGCAAGCAAAGTTTACGTTAACACATAAAATAAATGTACGACATAAAATTATATGTAAGATGATAAAAACGCATAAAATATGTAGACTAAACCTAGTCTAGAATCGGATTCATATTTAATGTACGTGTTATAACGTACGCGGAATAACCTATCCGGTTACCCGTAAAAGTTAATTTACGCGAAATTAAAATAAATAGTAAAAGTACGAGGTTAAATAATAACCTGAAAAATATGAATTATTACACTCGAGCTCATTTAAAATTATATATTTAGGCTCGAGCTCGAGCTCGAATAAACTTTATTTGTTCGAGTTCGAGTCCCAGCTCGAAGCTCGTTTAATTTTATTAATGAAGGCTTAAACTGATCCTATACAAGCCAACTTAACCTCGAGCTCAAAGTCAAGTTCGAGCTCATTATTAACTTAAGCTCAAGCTCGAATAAGCTCATTTATATTTAAGCAAATTATCTAGTACTCAAACTAAATCATATAAAACTTAACATAAATTTAAAAACATATTCATAAAAATAAACAAAGAATATATATTTGTTTCATATTTTTCATCTTGTGTTTTTTGTTTCTCTTTCCCTTACACTTAAACTTTTATTTTTATAGTGGTTTTCATCTCTTATCTTTCTTTCATTTATTCGATGTGGGATAAGCATTTTCAACATTTTTTACTACCTTACATACAACATTAGTAAAATAATTACAAAACGAAAAATTTATGACTAAATGTGTTTCTATACTTTTATTCTAATAACTGTATATTTTTAAAGTGAGTTTACATATGTTTTAGCACTCGTCTATTGGTATCTAATATATACTCCATAATAAAAGGCACTTAGTTACATAAGCCGTTGTATTATTTGTTTACTCATAATTGGATATTTATAAATTAATTTGATATTTAGTTGTTATCATTGGACCATGTTAATTAACTAATACATTCAATATACTTGATAAAATAATGCTTAAAATAATAGGTAAGGTTAATTAAAGAGATAATATGATCTGCTAATGCTTGGTGAAAACATGTAATACGAAATAATGATAACATGATGCAAATAAGATTATAAAACTTGCATTCACTTGTATAAGTAAGATAGAAAACTATTTATTGGAGCTATACAAATTTTTAAACATGGTTCCTGAAGCTAGTCTAGGTTTTACACGGTTCGAATTAAGATAGAAATCTATTTATTCGAGCTAGAGTTTGGACTTGTATGTGTATAGATGTAAAAAATGTGTATATCTTGACATATCACACATATGTATCTCCACGATATGTAATAAACAAGTGAAGATTGATGACTTGTAAGATAAAAAAATACATACGTATATACACACACTCTGTCTAATATATTTGATCGATAGATCGGTTTTATTTAAAGGCTCATAAGCTTAAATCAAAATCAAACCAAACCACTTATAGAAAGGATAAAAGCAAGCCTTACACCGTTTACGAATGAGATTTAGTTTTAGTTAAATTTAAGAAAACCAAATTTAAGTAAACATAAAAATATAATCTAGAAATCATAAATAAAAACCTAAAAGTTTAAATAAAATTAACAAATAAAGTGGTCTCACATAGTGCTCAAATAATAAGCAAAACAAAAGTTTAAGAAACAAAAAAAATTCACAATTTAACGAGAGTAAATGAAGGCGAAACAAGAAAAAAATTCTTTGAAAAAAGCTTTTAGAAGTCTTATTAGCTTAAATATTGCATCTTTAAGCATCCAAAACTAGCTAACTTATTTCTTGTGCCCTCTTCACATTCCATTACCATAAAACAATATGTTAAAGATAAAAAAAACATGTTATAACCAATTTATCTACCTCACATCCATAGCTATTCTACCTCAAGGCCAAACACCATCATTTTCATGAACTTATTATACATTAAGCGTGTTGATGACATCAAATAACGTCTATTTTATAGCATTATTTATCCAATGTAAATAACCCATTTTGTATGATTATTGGAAGGAATTGTTACTTAATTGTTTGAATTTAAGAATTGTAGTAATTATGTTGTACTTGGTGAAGATTAGCTAAAAGACACGCATTTTGGAGCATAAATGAAGAGTTTGAGAAAGTCTACTGATCTCACAGCAAATACGCCATATTATTCTAGACCTATACGACGTATCCAAGACTTTGACGAATCAAAAGACCATTGCCTGAATTTGAAGAATACGTCATATCCACATCAACGATACGCCGTATACAATACTTTGGTCAACAAAGAAGAACAAGCTGGATTTACCTAATACGCCTTATCCATCAAGAAGATACGGCGTATCCATGCCTACACTTCATAAGAAACCACGAAGACATAAAGACCAATACGCCGTATCCAGGAAACCCCTATATGTCGTATTCACAATATAGTAATAAAATATTCTGGAAGATATCAAACGTGGTCCTCACTCCAAAAAATCCCCAATACGCCGTATCCCACATGGATGGATACGGCGTATTTAACCGGCTATTAGACCCTATATATAGACGACCCAAAACTCAGTTTTAGGTATGCAAGTGAATCCCTAAACCACCAAGTTGACCGGGAGACAATCAGAAGAGCATAGAAGGTTAGAAAAGAGCCTCAAGATCATAGGAAAACTCTTGTAATCTTCGCACAACCGAATACGCGTTCGATCGAGGTTTCTTTACTTTAATCGTTCATATATCAAACCGTGTGTATTTTTACAATGACTATCGGCTGATACCTTTAGGTATCAGCCATGTTTATGAAGATCTAATGTTTGGTTTGTTTATCTTGATTGCTTAATTTATCGTTGATTGTTGTTTATGTTTATCAATTTATATTCGTTTACGTACTTAAGTATGCGATCTATCATTCAACTGGGTCTAGTCCTACATATTTAATGCGCTGCAACTTCGGTGTTGTTTGGGCGTAGGCTAAGAGTCCGGGATAGCTCTCTATATTGCAATTTATATATCTAGAATCATAGGATCACAAATATTGACCTATCTTTGCCTTTAGATTAGTGAGCTTAGTTGAGCCATAAGGTGACCTTGGTATTAACGAGTATGTTCTTATTCCATTGTTAAGGACTCGGATAATGGACTACTAGTATATAAAAGGCCGTTAAGCAGTAAGTGGGTAAAGTCTCCATGAGCTAAGGTTTAGTAAGAGCACCATTATTAATCTCCTAAGATAGATTATAATCAACAAATGCTTGCTTTAAGCGGATGCGTCTAATTGTGATAGGATTAGCGTGTCTAGGTCTTAGGATGAAGTCCCGCCTAAGTATAGGAATAATATGCCCCTTCGAGATAAGACAATCATTGCACTATTAAACAAACCTGCATTTTATCGGATTATTCATGGTTGATATGTTTTCCTTACATTAGTTCTCGACCGCTTCTCTATCGTTTCTTGTCTTCTTGTGTATGTTTATTGCTTTACTTGTCATTAAAACCTTAGGGTAGATACACAAAACCATGCCAGTCTCTCAGGCTGAAACCCTCTCTTTTGCATTAGTTTTAGGTTTAACTTAGATAACTAAAATACTGATAGAATTAGGAATTAACGCTCTCTCTCTCAGTGATCGACACCCTACTTACCAATGAAACTACAATTAACTAGGTACACTACCCGTTAAAGTGTTGTTTTTAGGTATAGTCGGCGTAAAGTAAATAGTAAAACTTGATACATAAATAACACCTACACAATGACACATTAAGTTTTTGGCGCCATTGCCGGGGAGTGAAGTTGTTTAATTCCTATTTATTAGTGTTTTAGTTTAGTTTAGATTAATTTGTATATTTGTGTGTTTGATTTCTTGCATTGTATATATTTTCATATTGTGTGTTTGTGTGTTTTCTGCATTATTCAAAGTACGCTGTAAATTTTTTTCAACCCAATACGGCGTATTCAATTTATTGGATACAGCGTATAATTTTTTTTTCAAACCAATACAGCGTATTCGACTCTATCATCAATATGGCGTATTCAGTTCACTAAATACGGCGTATTAAGCTATTTGACAGTTTTCTTTCCTAGCAAATTTATTACAGGTTAAAATGGACGACCCTAACATTACTATGGAGGAGTATATCAGGCTTGAGGAAGAAAAAGCTCGTAGGCGTGGTAAGGTGTATAATTAGGAAACTGCTACGTATGGTAAGATCTGGGATAATGAAGACGTTCACGACCTCGGATCTGTTGAAACTGAATTCCCAGCTATAGCCTTTAACGACACGTTAACATCTGAAGCAACACTCTCGTGTGAGCCTACAGTAAGTTCTCTTAACGATGAAATTGACTTTAGAATATCGTTTGACGAATCCGACGATGAAGATTGCACCGTAATTTTTGACAAAAATTCATTTTCCTACAAAATAATTTCTGTTAACAATTTAAAAACGGATTTGGAAATGATAATGATAAAGTCAATATGCCTTCACTTCCATCACCCGAGCCTACGGTCAGTTGTTTTGATGATTTAGACTTCTTTAATGATCTTGAGAATGAATTTCCAGCCATTGTTTACAATGATGCTCAAACGTCTAAATTAGATGATTTATACTACTTTAAAGATTTTGAGAATGAATTTCCAGCCATTGTTTACAATGATGCCCAAACTTCCAAATCAGATTTATTAACTGAACCGATTTTAAACCCTCAACATATCGATGAATTTAATTTGAAAGATGAAACATCATTCTCCAAATGTGATGAAGAGGAACAAATCGTTTTAAACTTTAATGATCTATTTCCTTTTAACGTAGTTTATCCCAATGATTCAAAATCGGATAAAGACAATGATGATGATAAAGTCAATATTGAACACTCTTCGGAGGAGTTATCTATCAAACCGTTATCTGATGTAATAAATACCGATGTTGGTGCCTATGCACATGAGTCAAATAAGCTTTTGGAAACAAGTCATGATACATCTAATAAATTTTTCAAAACTGAAACTTTTGTCAAGGAATTAAATGTTAATATTATGGCTTGTAATTATCTAAACAAAGGGATGTCATTCATTTTCCTAATCAAGAATTTGTATGTGCCGTTTGGCATCCCGTTCGACCCCAAATTGTTTTATAAGGATGGGAGTAAATTGGGGCAAGTCTAACTTAAAGACTTTTCTGAAAACAAAAGTGCTTGCCGGGAGACAACCCAAAATGTATTTTCAATTTTCTTATCGAGTCTGTCTTCCCAGACTGTCTATACGGCGTATTCAAACCCCATAGATACGGCGTATTGATTATTTGGACATTATCCAGTCTTTATTTTCAGCACAGTCTATACGACATATTCATTAAACGAATATAGCGTATTCAACACAGCTATCAATACGGCGTATCCTAGGGAATGGATATGGCGTATCGACTTCTTGTACAGTTTTAGCTATTTATTTCGAGTCTAAGCAAATGAATACACGGAGATAGAATTGCATTTGTTTTTTGAGAATTTACACAGGACCTCGTGAAAGAAATATCAGCGAATATTGGTGAAGAATTTACAAATCTGGAAATCTTGAAGTGTTGGAGTCTTAAAACCTCAACACGGCTGTTCAACACGAAATCTTGCTCATAAACGCAAATTGAAGAATATACCGAGCAAAAATCAGGGGAGTTTCTCATTCTAATTCTTTTTAAATTCCCGTATTTAATATTTTATATATACAACGAGGACGTTGTATAATTCAAGTGGGAGATGAAATTAGAATGTTTACTTGTCCTAAACTTTCACAATAAAAGGCTTAAATTATGCTCAAATTTAAATTTTTTCAAGCATACTTTTGTGAAATTACATGTTACATAACCCGCAACAATACCCTTGTTAGGATTATTGGGTGCGATTTACTCCTTTTTGTTTCCTAATGTTTACCACAAATTCCACAAAATATGAGTGTGACGTGATGTTGTGACTTTAGAACATGCTTGGTATATCACTCGAGTACCCATAATAATGAGTATATGGATTTAATTGGAAGTAACTTGGTTTAAATGGTATTTATTTTGGATTACCACCTCAAATCGCCTATACATGTTGTTTATTAACTAACTACACCAGTTAGTTAACCTCCAGTTTAAACCCTTCCACTCTCATCTTTAGAGTGATGATCCACTAGAACAACCCGTAGAGACAATCCTTTAGGAATTTACACCAATTATTTGTTTCGTTACACCCTTACACCTTAACCAACCCTGTTAGATTAAGTTTAATTTACAGTTGCTAGTTGCTTAAAGTGTAAATTCTGTATTTCCCGAGTCTTGTGTCATTTTCTATCTTTGGTGCGGTTGGAAATTTGCACATTGCAAATGGGAATTTTACTACATTCACAATTAATGGTGAATCCGAAAAACAAAGAAATTACCGAAGGAATTATCCGGAATTAATATGATCGTGAAGATGGAGAAACTACACCGAGATTTGAAGTTTAGTTAGTAAAAAAAATGAGAAAAATATAAAAAAAGTTTGAAGATAATCGTTTCGCGAAAAAGCATTACCGAAGGAATTATACGAAGGATCAATTATTCGTTGATATGTCGACAAAAATCAACGATGTAGAGTATTGTACAAAGTGGAAGATATCGCCACTAACCTTGTAGAGTATGTAAAGTTTTAGGATGATTGGGGAGTTGACCGTTATGGGAAAGCCAACTTAGGTTGTTGTTTTTTATCTATAATCAAGACGTTGTAAATAGTTATGTCTTTGTCATAATAACGGTCAGGAAAATAAGTGTCTAGCAACTTGTACTTTAAGCCTTAATCTATTTGTTTCTTGATTTTTATTTAACAACAATTTACTTCCCTCTCACCTAATGATCAACCTCGGGTTTTATGCGAATGAGGAGCCATACGAACATGCATGTCTATTCTGGCATTCCGGCCATGTATGCATGTCTTGTACCTTGTTGGTTTATGACTTTTGGTGAAAGTTAGAAGGTTCCTACCCTATATCATTCTTCATCCTAACCGTTGGTTAAATTTGAATAGGGATGTGATCGAACACTCATGTCTATCCCAGCATTCCGGGTGTGTATGCGTGCTTCAGCTGCCTTGTTGGAGTGGTACTTCTGGTGAAAGATTGTAGAATGATCAAACCGTACGCCTTTCCATACAAAAACCCATATTTACCTTTATAAACTTGTTACTCCTTGGCTTTAGTGGTGGAGATGTGTATCCTTGTCAAGCTTATGATAGAATACTCGTCACGACCGAGCAATTGAGCGAATTAGTTACATGTTACCACAAGTGATTTGAGTGTTTTCATCTTCCTATTTCGTGAGGTGTTTGGTTGTGTACTTGTAATAGATCAAATAAATGCTTTAACGGAAAATATCCTTAGGGATACATTTTTATAAACTTCTAAAGGCTACTTGAGGACAAGTAGGATTCAAGTGGGGGGATATTTGATGACATCAAATAACGTTTATTTTATAGCATCATTTATCCCATGTAATTAACCCATTTTGTATGATTATTGCAAAGATTTATTACATAATCGTTTATATTTAAGAATTGCAGTAATTATTGGGGTACTTGTGAAGATTAGCTAAAGGCAAAGCATTTTTGTGGCTGAATGAGAGTTCCGAGAAAGTCTACTGATCTGACAGCAAATACGCCGTATTATTCTAGACCTATACGACGTATCCAAGACTTTGACGAATCAAAAGACCATTTCCTGACTTTGAAGAATACGCCGTATCCACATCAACGATACGCCGTATACAATACTTTGGTCAACAAAGAAGAACAAGCTGGATTTACCCAATACGCCGTATCCATCAAGAAGATATGGCGTATCTGTGGCTACACTTCACAAGAAGCCACGAAGACATAAAGACCAATATGCCCGTATCCAGGAAACCCCTTACGTTGTATTTACAATAATAGTAATAAAAATATTCTGGTAGTTATCAAACGTGGTCTTACTCCAAGAAATCTCCTAATCGCCGTATCCCAAGGATGTATACGGTGTACGAACCGTACTATCAGACACACACTATAAATAAACGACCCTAAACTCAGTTTTAGGTATGCAAGTGAATCCCTAAACCACTAAGTCGACCAACAAACGAATAAAGGAGCCTAGAAGGTCAGAAAAGAGCCTCAAGATCATAGGAAAACTCTTGTAATCTTTACACAACCGAATACGCGTTCGATCGAGGTTTCTTTACTTTAATCGTTCATATATCAAACCGTGTGTATTTTTACAATGACTATAGGTTGATACCTTTAGGTATCAGCCATGTTTATGAAGATCTAATGTTTGGTTTGTTTATCTTGATTGCTTAATTTATCATTGATTGTTGTTTATGTTTATCAATTTATATTCGTTTACGTGCTTAAGTATGCGACCTATCATTCAACTGGGTCTAGTCCTACATATTTAATGCGCTGCAACTTCGGTGTTGTTTGGGCGTAGGCTAAGAGTCCGGGATAGCTCTCCATATTGCAATTTATATATCTAGAATCATAGGATCACAAATAAATGACCCATCCTTACCTTTGGTTTTGTGAACAAGTTGACTAGCAGGTGTCCCTAGATAATTTAACAAATAACGTTCTGATTCCATCGGTTAGGACTCGGACAGAGTGGACTACTAGTATATAAATCACCGTTAAGCAGTAAGTGGGTAAAGTCTCGATGAGCTAGGGTTTAGTAAGAGCACCATTACTTAGATCCTAAGATAGATTATAATCAACATAAGGATGCTTTATGCGGATGCGTCTAATTGTGACAGGATTAGCGTGTCTAGGTCTTAGGATGAAGTCCCGCCTAAGTCTAGGAATGATATGCCCCTTCGAGATAAGACAATCATTGCACTATTAAATAAACCTGCGTTTTATCGAATTATTCATGGTTGATATGTTTTCCTTACATTAGTTCTTGACCGTTTCTCGATCGTTTCTTGTCTTCTTGTGTGTGTTTATTGCTTTACTTGTCATCAAAACCTTAGGGTAGATACACAAAAACCGTGCCAGTCTCTCAGGCTGAAACCCTCTCTTTTGCATTAGTTTTAGGTTTAACTTAGATAACTAAAATACTGATAGAATTAGGAATTAACGCTCTCGCTCTCAGTGATCGACACCCTACTTACCAACGAAACTACAATTGACCAGGTACACTGCCCGTTAAAGTGTTGTTTTTAGGTATAGTCGGCATAAAATAAATGGTAAAACTTGATACATAAATAACACCTACACAACGACACATCAAGTTTTTGGCGCCGTTGCCGGGGAGTGAAGTTGTTTAATTCCTATTTATTAGTGTTTTAGTTTAGTTTAGATTAATTTGTATATTTGTGTATTTGTTTTGTGTGTTTGATTTCCTGCATTGTATATTTTTGCATATTGTGTGTTTGTGTGTTTTCTGCATTATTCAAAGTACGCTGTAAATTTTTTCAAACCAATACGGCATATTTAATTTATTGGATACGGCGTATAATATTTTTTTTCAAACCAATACAGCGTATTCGACTCTATCATCAATACGGCGTATTTAGTTCACTAACTACGGCGTATTAAGCTATTTGACAGTTTTCTTTCCTAGCGAATTTATTACAGGTTAAAATGGACGACCCCAACATTACTATGGAGAAGTATATCAAGCTTGAGGAAGAAAAAGCTCGTAGGCGTGGTAAGGTGTATAATTGGGAAACTGCTATGTATGGTAAGATATGGGATAATGAAGACGTTCACGACCTCGGATCTGTTGAAACTGAATTCCCAGCTATAGCCTTTAATGACACGTTAACATCTGAAGCAACACTCTCGTGTGAGCCTACGGTAAGTTCTCTTAATGATGAAATTGACTTTAGAATATCGTTTGACGAATCCGACGATGAAGATTGCACGGTAATTTTCGACAAAAATTCATTTTCCTACAAAATAATTTATGTCAACAATTTAAAAAAGGATTCGGAAAATGATAATGATAAAGTCAATATGCCTTCACTTCCATCACCCGAGCCTACTGTCAGTTGTTTTGATGATTTAGACTTCTTTAATGATCTTGAGAATGAATTTCCAGCCATTGTTTACAATGATGCTCAAACGTCCAAATCAGATTTATTAACTGAACCGATTTTAAACCCTCAACATATCGATGAATTTAATTTGAAGGATGAAACATCATTGTCCAAATGTGATGAAGAGGAACAAAATGTTTTAAACTTTAATGATCTATTTCCTTTTAACGTAGTTTATCCCAATGATTCAAAATCGGATAAAGATAGTGATGATGATAAATTCGATATTGAACACTCTTCGGGGGAGTTATCTGTCAAACCGTTACCTGATGTAATAAATACTGATGTTGGGGCCTATGCACATGAGTCAAATAAGCTTTTGGAAACAAGTCATGATACATCTAATAAATTTTTCAAAACTGAAACTTTTGTCATGGAATTAAATGTTAATATCATGGCTTGTAATTATCTTAACAAAGGGATGTCATTCATTTTCATAATCAATAATTTGTATGTGCCGTTTGGCATCCCGTTCGATCCCAAATTGTTTTATAAGGATGGGAGTAAATTGGGGCAAGTCTAACTTAAAGACTTTTCTGTAAACAAAAGTGCTTGCCGAGAGACAACTCGAAATGAATTTTCAATTTTCTTATTGAGTCTGTCTTCTCAGACTGTCTAAACGGCATATCTAAACCTCATGGATACGGCGTATTGATTATCTGGACGTTATCCAGTCTTTATTTTTAGCACAGTCTATACGACGTATTCATTAAACGAATACAGCGTATTCGACACAGGTGTCAATACGGCGTATCCTGAGGAATGGATACGGCGTATCGACTTCCTGTATAGTTTTAGCTATTTATTTCGAGTCTAACCAAACGAATACAGGGAGATAGAATTGCATTTTTTTTGAGAATTTACACAGGACCTCGTGAAAGAAATATCAACGAATATTGGTGGAGAATTTACAAATCTGGAAATCTTGAAGTGTTGTAGTCTTGAAACCTCGAGACAGCTGTTCAACATGAAATCTTGCTCATAAACGCAAATTAAAGAATCTACCGAGCAAAAATCAGGGGAGTTTCTCATTCTAATTCTTTTTAAATTCCCGTATTTAATGTTTTATATATACAATGAGGACGTTGTATAATTCAAGTGGGGGGATGGAATTAGAATGTTTACTTGTCCTATTTTTCACACTAAAATGCTTAAATTATGCTCAAATTTAAATTTTTTTCAAGCATACTTTTGTGAAATTACATGTTACATAACCCGCACACAATAACCCTTGATAGATATTGTGAGGATTTAACCTTTCCGTTTCCAAATGTTTACCCAAATTCCACAAAATATGAGTGTGTCGGTGATGTTGTAGACTTTAGAACTTGGCTTGGTATATCACTCGAGACCATAATAATGAGTATTATGGATTTAATTGGAGTAACTTGTTTAAATTGGTAAATTTTAGGATTACACCTAAATCCCCTATACATGTTGTTTATTAACTAACTACACCAGTTAGTTAACCTCCAGTTTAAACTCTTTCACTCTCATCTTTAGAGTGATGATCCACTAGAACAACCCGTAGAGACAATCCTTTAGGAATTTACACCAATTATTTGTTTCGTTACACCCTTACACCTTAACCTACCCTATTAGATTAAGTTTAATTTACAGTTGCTAGTTGCTTAAAGTGTAAAGTCTGTATTTCCCGAGTCTTGTGTCATTTTCTATCTTTGGTGCGATTGGAAATTTGCACATTGCAAATGGGAATTTTACTACATTCACAATTATTGGTGAATCCGAAGAACGAATAAATTACCGAAGGAATTATCCGGAATTATTATGATCGTGAAGATGCAGAAACTACATCGAGATTTGAAGTTTAGTTAGTAAAAAAAATGAGAAAAATATATAAAAAAAGTTTGAAGATAATTGTTTCGCGAAAGAGTATTACCGAAGGAATTATACGAAGGATCGATTATTCATTGATACATCGACAAAAATCAACAATGTAGAGTATTGTACAAAGTGGAAGATATCGCCACTAACCTTGTAGAGTATGTAAAGTTTTGGGATGATTGGGGAGTTGACCGTTATGGGAAAGCCAACTTAGGTTGTTGTTTTTGATCTATGATCAAGATGTTGTAAGTAGTTATGTCTTTGTCATAATAATGGTCGGGAAAATAAGTGTCTAGCAACTTGTACTTTAAGCCTTAATCTATTTGTTTCTTGATTTTTATTTAACAACAATTTACTTCCCTCTCACCTAATGATCAACCTCTGGTTTTACGCGAATGAGGAGCCATACGAACATGCATGTCTATGATGGCGTTCCGGCCATGTATGCATGTCTTGAGGGGGATCGAGATTCTTGGTTTTCGTATGTGTTTACTTCATAACATTGCGTGAGGACACGGCAATACCTTAATATGGGGGATTTTGGTATGTGCTTAATTACACATACCATTTTCCATTCTAAACGGACTTAAATGACTAAAAACGTACCAAAATACATCGTATTTGTATGTTTTGCATTTGTATTGTGCAGGAACAGATATTCAAGAAAAGGATCAAAAAGAAAGCCAAAAACAAACAAATCCAAGCACGGAATGGAAAGGACAAAGTCAAAGGTCATCCAAGTGAAGAATATACAACTTGAGGGACTAAAAATTACCAAACCTCAAGTTGTATTGCAAGAATAACAAGACAAGGGTCAAAGTTGCAAACCGGGTATAGATTACATTCAAGTTATACAACTTGAGGGGACAAAACTGCTACTTCCCCAAAAAGCCTTCTTTCCCGCCCCTAAAAACCCAGTTACAACTTGGATGTCCTCCCATACTTCTTCCCTGCAAAACCACTCGACACCCTAGCCAAAATCATTTCATCCACCCTACTATTTCCCCCCCAGCTGTATAAAGGCCATGTTGGCAATCCCTCACTTTTCCCAAGTATCTTCAATGGCTGAGATTGACTCCAAAGAAGCACAAATGAAATTGAAGGCTGGGATTTGCTTGAGAATCCCCTCACACAACAAGCACACTTCGTTTTTGCTCTACAAAAGAAGCACAAGCTGCAAGTCAAAGAGGAGAAGACTTCGGCTATAAATAAAGTCTTTTGTAAGCCTTTGAGGCATATATAATTATCTTAGAAAACTAGTTAGTTTTTAATCTTAAAAATAATTTAGCTTATCTTTCAGTTTGTTTTAAGTCATTTACAGCTTTTACTTTCAGCTTTGTAACACTTTCAAGTTTAATGCAAATTTGAGTTTTTGAATCAGTTTACAATTCCAAGTGTTAAGTTTCTTACTTGTATTGTTTTGTGTTTCAAAAAGCTCTCAACACAGCTTACTTATAAGCTGTTTTCATTAAGTAAAAATAAAAAGTTAAGTAGTTAAGAGAAAATCACACAAATCACTCTCAAATATACCACAGCTTACTTTATGGATGATAAGCCAGTTCTGGATGGGCTTATGGACTCTCACTAGCTTGTTTTATACAAGTTAGAGCTTGTAGACTCTTTGTTTTACCCTACATTTCTTATTTACTGCAGAAGTGCTTATTGTGCTTATTTATTACTTATATTTGCTTATGAATGCTTTATCAGAATGTTTTAGTGCTTATTGTGCTTATTTGTTAGTTTAAAAGTAGTTTGTATCACTTTCTTAGTTAATACTGTTAGTTCATTTAATAACACTGTTAGTTTTGAGTTAACACTGTTAGAAAAATTCAGCTTATTTAAGTGCTTATTCTTAATTAAAGTCTGCTTATAAGTGTCTTATTTCGTTAATTGATAACCTGGCTTATTTAAGATTTTCTTAGCTTTTTAGAGTAGATTAAACCGTTTTCCTTTGCTGTTTTAGGAGTAAGATTATTAAACATAAGTTATTTTCCTTTTCCAAGTATTTATTTCCATAGTGTTTCAGTTTGGTAGCTTTTCGCGTATTTTGCCATTGTAGTTTATTCTAGTTGCTTATTCTTATGTCTGAGTGCTTATTAGGGTAGTTAAAATATCTGTTTTAGCTTTTTTGTTATTTCTGCTAACAGTAAACTTAGATAGCAGTACCTAACTTAAGGGTAGCAGTATAACGCCATTAAATCGTTTGTACTGTTAGTTAATACTGTTAGTTCTGTGTTAGTACTGCTGAGTATTTCTTGCTTAATTTAACTTATTTGCTTTTTGGATTTGCTTATTTAAAGTTAGTTTAGCTTATTTAGTTTATCTTAAACTTATTTGAACTTATTTGTGTGTTTTTGTAAAAGTTTTAAGTGTTTTACCATTTCTGGCCTTTTAATTTTAGTTCCAGCTTATGTCCTTGCTATTTTTATGTGCTTTGCTTTTTCTGTTTTAGCATCAAATCATTCCTTGTATATTCAATACACCAAACATCAATCGTCTTTCGATTTATCCATCTCCAGCCTCGTTGGGACATAACGTACCCGGGAGGACTCTTCTATAACTGCTTCCGGTTATCTTGCTCTCGCGAGATCTCGTCTATTGTGTGGTTGTTTATAATGTTTGTATTTGTTCACATATTTATGGGTTGTGCGTTCGCGTGAGTCAAGAATTCTAACTAAACGCTATTGAGAAATACAAACATTCATACAAGAACATGTTTCAAATAGTTTAACCAAACACAAGATTAATGAGGAAGATGATTTTAGATTAGCAAATCGATTGCACTAACAATGACACGAATGATATTGATTATATGCTTGCCTCTTATTGAATTTGGGTTTGCTTATTTGTGAAAAATAAGTATCAACCGTGTTATATTGCTCCATTGCTTGTTTGTCGATTTTGGTTCTTAATTAAAACAATACGGTTTTAAAAGAAAGATCCTAAACTTCTAAAAGAATACCAAAAAAATGCTTTGACATAACATAAATGCATAAGAAGCAAATAAAATCATGTAGCAATGTCATATAAGGAGCATATGAGAAGATCATGCAAACTATGTTCAAGCATGTGTAAATTAAACCATCATGCGGATAGATATAATGATAAGCCGAGGTAAATGGAACAAACCAAACCATAGACATATCCATATAAAAAAATCATCATGTATCATAATGACAAATTACTAAGATCATCGAGCATCATATATGAGACAAAATTAATGCTAATGCAAACATATAGAAGTCATGTTTTAAGCTCTTAACATTAGTAACCGAGTACAAGCATAAAAGCATTTATAATGAACAAAACCTTTTCTTGAGGATATGCATTTTATCAATTATCGAATGTTTATCATCACTAAGATAACGACAAAGAAAATGATCAAATAAGAAACATATATTCAACACTTCTATATGCAATACTAGATACTTGATTGAACTAACGAAAGAAGATATCATTGTTTTCACTAGTATAGAAAGCTTCATTAGGTGTTTGGGGAATAGAGAAACAAGTTGTGTTCTATTGGTTATAGAGGATTGGACAAGATGAATATGATCAATGTCAAAATTTGGTAGATAATTTCTTCTAGTAAGTGTTTTTGAAAAATACCTTCTTTCACAAGAGCCAACAAATATTAAACTTATGGTGAAAACGCCAAGATCAAATGGATCTTTTTGTTATTATTTTAGAAACTGACAATTCTATATTACAAATCAACCTTTGATACTATCTTTACATGAAACTAGACTCAATTAGCTTTAAAATAATCGGTGGCACAACTTCTAACTCCATACGTTCATTTTATAAGAAATTCCCAAAATGACCTATTTTCTACAAAACTTGTAGTCTCGATTTTATATATGGCTAAAATGGCCGAAACTCGACTTCGTAACATCAAAACTTACAGAATTTGTTCATAAGATATATACTTAAATATCAAAGACACATTTGGTCTAAGTGAACCACAGAACCGTTCTTAATGGGTTTTGCCAAACACTAGTTTTGACCCGTTTTAACCAAAACAAAAACTTATTACTTTGACCCGCTTTAAAAAATACTTTTAAAACTACACAAGATTTCATTAACATGTATCTTTACTTGAGTATTTCAGATGAAACATTCAAGTTGCCAATCCTACTTTGATGTGCATAAATTTTATGACAATATTTGTCAAAACACTTATCTAGCATACTTAGTTCTTATTCTCAAGATTTTATTAAGATATAGATATTATGCGAGAAGTTAACATAGCATATGCAAGGAAGGATAAATATGCCTAAATGAAGTGCACGAAACCTAGCATAAGATGTAGTATGCATATTTATAAAATCGAAAAGCTAACACATAAATAACAGGTTATCCCAAACACTAATATTACACAAAAACAACAAGTTCAAATACAAGATGTAAAGAGTATATAATACTAAATAAGATGCAACAAGTAATCATACATTATAATTGTGGAGATCGTTTAAGCTCATCTAGGATATGTTTTATAGATAATATTAATTGACAAGGAATATTAATCAATATTATCAAACAAGGTTTTTATTCTCATACCTTTCCACTTTGCCCCCATTCTATACCTTGGAGCTACTAACTAACTAATTATTAATCTAACTACTAAATAAACGTGTACACACACACACGTTTTTCTAGACTCTCATTGGGAGAGCTCTATGTTTCTGGATGCCAAAAACCATATGCCTGATATCTCTTTATATACTAGAGATATCTAGGTTTACAAAGGATAAGAACAAATTACAAAAGATAAGAACAAATAATATCTTCCTAACATATAATATTATCTTCTGTATCTTTATCTTCTTAAGGAGATCTTCTGAAATCTTCAAAATCTTTCATCTTTTGAAGAATTCTTCTTTTGCATTTAAGTCCTTTTGTTTCATTCTTTTTTTCACTTTGTCTCATCAAATCAAATCAACAAGCTCTGATACCACTTGTTGATCCCCTTTTGAACATATCTTACTTAGCTTGTTAATGATTAGTTGTATTGGATAGATCCAAGACAAATATAGTAGAAACTAAGATTGTAAATATTACAAACTATGCGGAATCTAGCTTGTAATACTAAGAAGAAGAATGAAACAGTCAAGACAAGATCTTTACTAAACTTTCAATATATTAAACACAATCAAAGTTACAGAAATAACCTGAAACTAGGATACTAATCATAATTTGTTGAAAACTTTAAAACTTGATATGTCGATCAATGTCCGTAGGTGTTCCTTATTATACCAGGAAACCTAATAGGCTTACAAATACGCGTTAATGATCATGCATATCTATTCGTAATATATCTCATGCATATCACTAAGCATTACTAAACTTTATTAACCTAAACAGTACTAATAATACTGACAGTCTAACATCTTTGTACTGACTTATATACTAACTATAACACTAACATTACTAACTTAGCTTGGTAGTACTAAGTCTTCTCTTGGTAGTACTAAGTTGAACCAGCAGTAGAAACTTGTAGAAGCCCTTAATTCCCAACAATAAACATATCATGACTAGTGCGTGTTAACAAAACATTCACGAAAATGCATTTTTGCAAAATTAGGAGTTATCCCAAACACCCCTTTTAAAACCATATAAATATTCTTTAAGAAACTAAATCGACAAACTAGAGGATGAAAGACATGATAAGGTAGACACATATATTTCACAAATAAATAAGTTCAAATACAACTTGAAATAGGCATATGATCAAGATATATATGCAAAGAAAATCAAGGCAACTAGTCATTTAGCATAGCATACGAGAAAAATTATTTTTGCCTTGTGTTGAATAGGAAGATGTATACCAAGCTTGATTAATGGACAAAATACTTTAAGTTCAAAGAAGGATGTATTAATGTTAAAAGAATACCAACTAAAATTGCCCGACTCAAAAGTTTGAGTTTCTATGTTAATACGAAACTTGAAATTTTGGACACTTTATAGTATTTTGAATTTTTGACTTAATTAAACTTGTAACCAGATCCTCTAACCCATTTAATTAGAAACTAGACTCAATTCTCCTTGACATGGTAGGTGGCACGACTCGTACGGATTTACAGTTAAGTTTTTATGACCTTCCAAAGTTGATCAAAAAATTTCAAAACCTACTGTAGAACCGGGTTCGCCGATTCCTTTGCCAAATGGAACCAGCTTTGTTAAGGAACAGAACCGCAGGTCTGATTAATTTTTCCAAACACGCATATTTCAACCCAACGAAGAGGTTTAACATTTGGTAGGCTTTAAGGTAAACTTATATAACAAAATTTTGACATTATTCAAGCTTGTATAACAATGATATTTAACAATCAAGACTTCAAAGAATAAAACAACGACATACTTTTCATATTAAGTCCCGCTTTTTGGATAGTTTGATACACAGATCGTACTTGGTTTTGAAAACCATTTGTTTTGAAAACTAGAGCCACCTGCTCTGATACCAATTGTAAAAAACGTAGAGGGGGTGAATACGTTTTCGATTAAAATCTTAAAACTTTTTGTATCAAATGCCTGATCAATCGTGACTTAATATGAATTGTACCAAATATAGTCAATGACTATATAAATAATGGAAAGCATAGAATAAACAAGTTGTCATAACACAAGCATAAACATCAAGCAATAACACAAACATAATTATAAAGTAAAGAGATAAAAATATGTAGAGAGAAAGCAAACCGAACACAATGATTTATAGTGGTTCGGTCACGGAGCTCGTCTTCGCCTTACTCTACTCCCTGAGTACCCAACTCGAGAGTTACTTCACTAGATCAACAAGCTCCCTTATCGGCGGAGAAAACCTTACACAACGTCGCTTACACTTTTTCTGGTACAAAGCTAAATACCGAGTTCTTACACACCGGGTAGAACCAACCCATCGTCGCTTACACTTTATCCGGTACAAAGCTAAATACCAGGTTCTTACACATCGGGTAGAACCAACCCAAACCCTTTTAATACAACAATGAAACCCATATTCGAACCCGACTAGAAAATGACCACATATAATCCCTTATACCCTATTACATTGTGTTTGATTAATAAATGCAAATAATGAATTGATGATCTAAATGAACTTTCCATTGATGAAGGTATACAAATGGCATTAATAACATGAGATCTCTTGTCTTGTATAGTTCTTCTTATGTATATTGCTTGGTGATGGATGAAATGGCTAAGAAACTCTTTTGCTTCGGGGATGTGGATGGCAAAATCTTGATACTTGATTTGATGATCATTTTTGGGTGTATGCTTACCACAAATAAAGTTAGAAGATTATGATTCATGGGTTATTTATGGATGCATTATCTACAGATCTAAATGTGTTAAAAATGGTGGAAAAGTGTGTTAAAAGTGGTGAAAACGGATTGAAAAAGGCTCCTTTATTTATAGGAAAAAGCTGAATAGAACCGGTTGCACTGTTCAAAGGAACCGGCTTTGTAAATCCAATGAAACCAGCGACGCTCCCATGAAACCGGCTACACTGTTCATCAGATACGAATTTTAGCTAAAAAATCTTTTGTAATCTTTGAGAGATTTTTCAAGACTTAGATGATGTAATGCATGATGTAAAAATCATTTTCTATTTTATTTTTACTTAGTTAACTTTGTATATTTTACAAATGAAAGTGTGCAAGTTAACTATTGTATACTTGCTAAAATGTTTGTAAAAAAATACTTGCAAATGCAAAATGTGAAATGAGGTTTGATCATAATGCAACATAACAAACATGTACGAACCTGTGTTGTAACATACGAGGATTCGAGACGTCGAGAGATGTTGAGATAAAATATGATTACGAGTAACTTGTACATTTTACGTTATGTATTACAAGTTACGTGTTTTTCATCAACAAAACAAACAAGACTGTATAGATTAAATATCGTAATATTTGCACTAACAGTTAACATTCCATGTTGTCCCTCTGTTTGTTGTTAATTTTCCTGTGCAATAATTCAATGCCTAATTGTGTGTGCCTAATCCCTAGTTAGAATTCACAACTTGCATCTTAAATCAATCTTCATGAACCAAATTGTCATCCAGTAATATATATCTGTTTATATATAAACTATGTTTGACAAATCTTAGCAGAACCATGAATCCAATTGCTGCTCAACAAGTTGCTCTCGACAATGCCTTGGTTGCACCTGAGAAACATGTCCAGATTGGGTAATGCAACATGAGATTTGATCCCACAAAGACTCCGAAGGAACCCACTTATCAAGTTGTCTTGGATGCTCTGGCTCACTCTCCTCTCTACCCAGCTTTCCTAATCATAGCAGAAGTCCTAGAAATATATATGCATCAGTTCTAGCACACCATCACCAAGATTAAAGACTCATCTTCGTACAAGTTCAAGCTGGATAAGAAGAAATGCACTATTGATGTTGAAGTATTTTGTGACATTCTCCAGATCTGTCCAAGACTTCCAAATCAAGAGTTTGATGAACTTCCTTCAGATGAAGAAATTGTCACTTTCATCAAAGAACTTGGGCACAAAAGTTACATCAAATCTGTCACTAATGTGGTTGTTGATCAACTGCACCAACCATGGAGAACTTTTGCTTCAATCATCAACAAGTGTCTATCATGGAAAATCACTGGTCTTGATAAGATCAGACTCTCAAGAGCACAAATATTATAAGGTATGTACTACAACAAGAATGTTGACTTTGTTGAACTACTTTGGGAAGACTTTGTGTTCCAGTTAGACAACAGAGACCACAAGAAACAAGAAAAGATGTACTATCCTAGATTCACAAAGGTCATCATCTATTACTTCATTTCCAAAGACAAGTCAATCTCTATGAGGAACAAAATTTTCATGCACACTGTTCGTGATGACAGTGTTTTGGGTACGTTGAGATTTGTCTCCAAATCTGATGAATATCAAGTATATGGAGCACTTCTTCCTGAAAGGATGACTAATCAGTAGATGCGGGACTCTCCTGTCTACAAGACTTATCTTGCATTCGCTACAGGAGCTGCAACTCCCAACAAAGGCTAGGAAGTTCAGAACATGCTTCTCCTTCTAAAAAGAAAAACTCTTGTTGTTGTGAAGATACCTGCAGAGCAAACCTTACCATAGAAATATAGAACCTGCTTAGAGGACAGTCCGCTAGGGTTCAAATCTGAGACACCCCTGGTGTGTCTGTGTCAAAGAAGAAGGCACCGGCTAAGACTGAAAGAAGCAAAGGAATTGAATTGCTATCTGATGCCGCATTACTTGAGGAAGCTCAGTTGAAAAAGGATATCAAGAGAAGAAAGCGGGAGACACACATTCATCAAGCATGTGGCTCAAGTAAGGGAGCTGATTTAGAATCAGAGGTTCCTAATGAGCCAAAATATATGTCAATTAATACAAGTGAAGGAACTCGTTTAAAACCAGGGATTCCTGATGTGTCCAAAGCATATTCTTCTGAGAGTGAATATGAGTCTTAGGGAGATAGTGATGATGAAGACGATGAGTTTGTACATACTCCTGAAGACTATATACCTACTGATGATGAAGATGTTGATGATGAAGTGTTTGATCGTATCAATAAGGAGATGTACAGTGATGTAAATGTGGAGTTGAAAGACTCAGAGTGTGAAGGTGAAGGGAAAGATGATAAAGATATGACTCATGATGGTCAAGTCGATGCTGAGCACGAGGAAGTTAGTCAAGAAATTACATGTGATCAAGTCAAGGATGACGCTCAGGAAACAGTTACGGCTGCCCTTGATGCATAAAAGACTGAAGTTCCACTATAAAGTTCTTCTATCTCATCTGACTATGCCACTAAATTTCTTAACTTTGATAACATTCCCTCAGGTGAAATGGAAATTATCTCAATGATGGATGTCAAAGTCCAACATGAAGATCCAAGTATTCAGGCCTCACCTCTTCTCACTGTCCCTTACTAAAATCTTCAACTGCTTCAGCAAACAACCCATTACTTACCTTTTTTCAAGAAAACTTCTTTTTCCTAATCTTTAAAAATCCAACGCTAATCCCTCACCAACATACAAGAAGCAACAACCTCACCACTTATGTTCCTGATTCCAAAACTTTTTTGCTATCCATCAAAGACTTTCTAACGTGGAAATTGAAGTCAAGACACTCAGAAATGTTGATTACAGTTTAACTATTTGTGCGACTGTCAAGTCTGAAGTTCCAAACGTTGTTAAAGAGTACATTGGAACAAGTCTGGATGATGCTCTTCATAAGGCGCTCCTCAAAGAATATGCAGAATCATAAGAAACACTTCATTCCGCAGATTGTCAACATATGTGCTCCATTTGCAATCCAAAATCCTCATTCAAGTGGTGATTGATATTCGTCAGATCAAGTATTCTTCGAACAAGCAAGGAAACAACAAGAGCCTAAATATATAATCGTATCATCTAACGTAGATGCACTTTGGGAATTTGATCAGAAACAAGCCTTGTTTGAGACCATGACTAAAACCAAGTCATTTGAACAAAATTTCAAGCATAAAGCTTTATATCATGCTCTCATGGAGTCAATACTTGAGGATGAAGATGCCATGGATAAAGGTGTTGCTGACAAGTTAAAGAAGAGAAAGCCAGATGATGACAGAGATGAAGGCCATCTTGTTGGACCAGACTAAGGGTTGAAAAGGAAGAAGACAGGCAAAGAAACTGAACCATCAAAGAAGGCCAAGTCAACTGGAACTTCCAAAGGCACTACCAAGTCTCAGCCAAAATCTACTGGCGAGTCCGCACAAGCAGAGGAGACAGTGTTTGAGGCTGGAGATACTCAAGTGCCACATGATCTTAAAGAAGACATGGGTAACACTGATGAACCACCCGTTGTCAATGTTGATCCAAAGGATTGGTTCAAGAAATCGAAAAGACCTCCTACTCCAGATCCTGTGTGGAATGAAGGTAAATCAGTTGAGGATAAGCCTACTCAGAAATGGATTTGTGACCTTGTCAAAGCAGAAAAACCTTCAAAAACATTCGATGATTTGATGAGCACTCCAATAGACTTCAGCGCATTTGTTATGAACCGCCAATAGATTAGTGATCTCACATAAGATATTCTGGTAGGACCGGCTTATGAGCTTCTAAAAGGTACGTGCAAGAGTTATGTTGAGCTCGATTATAATATGGAAGAATGTTACAAAGCACTGCCTTATCAACTTAACTGGAATAACCCTAAAGGAGATAGTGTAACACCCTCAACTTTGGATTCCGCAACAGAAATAGCAATTGGGTGTTACTAAATAGCACAATACACCAAGACAATAGAAAACGACCCAAATAAGACGTTTTACAAACATGTGTTCCATTATTAATCAGAGATAAACGCGTTCAGGTCCCCACAAGATCGCAACCACAACCATTACAACATTTGAAAAACTATTGTTTCAATTTAAGACTTTTTTTTTTAAAACAAATCAATACATTGTTTTTTTTGGAAGGACAACCCATGGAATACAACAAGAGTCTTTCAACAAAATCATCCCTCGCACAACACCTCCACACCATGGTTTCCTTTATACTGGTTTACCTGGGATAAAACATGTTTAAAATGTCAACAAAATTGTTGAGTGAAAGTCATAGAGTTTAAAATAATCTATAAGAAATAATCTTTGAACACATAATTAGTTCTTGGGAAAACATTACAACGAATACAATGTTTAACAATCTCTTTTATTTCACGCATTAAGCTCATGACACTGAACGTTAACAAACATATATCTTTTCATATGTTAATTTGCCCCAGAACAAGGTATTATTGTCATATACCTACTACTTCTAACTATAAAACGTCCGTTTGACCTGGTGTTCATAAGGATTCATCACCCGGATGGGGTTGTTAAACCCAATAGATCTATTTAATGCATTAGCGTTCACCTTTCAAGGCAATTAACGGTTCATGAAATAAGGGACTCCGACAATAGATACTTATGCGGAAACAATCTCATAATCGGGTCCAGCATACCATAAAATCATATGTGTTCAATTTTTATATAACAAACATGTATCCCCCTCATGGGTTTATAAAATAATGAAAAGATTTAAAATGCGAGGTTATGAAATCACCTTAAGCAAAAGATTCTAGTTAAATCAAATCAACAAGCGTAACAGCGACCTATATAATACATATATAGCGGTACGTGACTAAAAGTATAATAACTCATATAATGCATACTTGCATCTATATATATCACATTACTATTATGTATATACAACCATATAC
>BQNB010014606.1:5084-74776 GCA_026074375.1 Tanacetum coccineum
CTATGGCATCACTCACTGGTGGTTTAGAAGAAAGGAATTCTACATCAACAAACACAGTGAGCCCTCTGATCGTGAAGCAGTCAGATCCCATCAGGAATCTTGTGGGAGACTTGCAGCTCGGGATTGAAAGTTATCAAACAAAGATCAACCTTGAACATCCAAATTGGGATGCAGCTGACTATTACTTCAAAGAAGATTATACGATTGTCCCTAAGCCAAGAGCCGTTGTCTACAGAGACAGAAATGATCAAAGAAAGTTGATGAGGTAAATGAGCTGCACAAGTTTAGTGATGGGACGTTGACAAGAGTCATGGAAAAGCTAGACCACATGGTTAAAGACTTTCATCTGTTCGAGTACAATAAGGGCATGGAGACTAGGAAGTGGTCAGAGGATGACAAGAGAAGAAGCAAAGACTTCATCACTGCAATCGAGAAAAGACTACAGATCAGGAGGATCTTTCGAAGTCTAGAAAGCTTTATTGGAGGAAGAATAAGAGATATTGACTACAGGCTGATCAACAGAACAACGTGATGACATCGTCGTTACAATAAAAAGGTCATATCTTGTACATTAGTAAGTAGTTACTCTTTTGATGATTAAGTGTAGGAGTAATTTATATCCCTCAACGATTGAGGGGGAGCAGTTATATGTTTCTTACACGACTTGCGAATTAAGGCCACACTTTTCTCCCAAATTTTTAACATATTTAAATCAATTGATATCTAAAATGTCAAAGGGTTTAAAATTTTTGATAAGGGGAGAAAATGTGATTAAAATATGTGTATAATAATAACCGTGATTATAGGTCTCATATACTCCGCCCAAACGTGCTAAACAATTTCGAATACAGAAGCACATTTTAAGGAAGAATGTTTCTAAAAAAAATTATATAAAACGATCAAGGTACTAAACGCTTTGATATTTATATCATAAGTACCTTAATCGAATTTTCAATTGGTTTTATGGAAATGAGAACTGTACCAAAAGACCGACCATGCATTTTACTTTATTAGAGTTATAAGGTTGGTAAGGTTAGGTACTATTCTCAATGATCCAGCCATAACCGGAGGGATCTACCCAGGGACAATCCACTAGTTAGTGTAGAAGTCCTTAGGTATGACATGTAAAAGGAGTAAAAGCGAGAATAAGGGAAAAGTGCCGACTGAGATGGAGCTAGTACTGGAATAAACCCAACAAGGTTCTAGTCATGAAGTCTCGGTAAGCACTGAAGGGGTTGAAGAATTAAAAAGAATTGTAAAGATAAAGGGTGTAAAGAAAGAAGCCCTCCATACACTTAGGCAGAAACCGGGTCAATACATATGCTGCCAGAATCACTAAGATGATTGCTGACATTGAAGATCGACATCATGGACCCAGTGATGCAATGCACAACCCTCCCTAGCCACTCAGAATCTCTCAAAAGATTTCTGTTTCATTTCTCACGGAGACTAAACACGTTATCTATTGACTTTCTCACTCCGAGTTAGTTGATATTGAACAGGTGGCAGTCAGCTCCAGCCTCCGATTACTAGAACCAAAACGCACTATTGAGTCTAGAGCCAAGAGATCGTCAATTAATCTCGTTAGGACACATATCCAATTCTCTTGTCTTTCACACACTGTGGAAACAAGTCTATCCTAAGAGTCCTACGCATTATCCTTGTGATATTGCCAGAACATCCGAGTGAAACGAAGGTTTTTCACAATGAAGATGGAAATCCTGCTAGAGCCAACATCAAACAAGCTCTTGGTAGGTGACTTGTGCGATTCTACTAGAATCAAACTTGTGTCAACTGGAAAGAAACGATGGTGCGATTCTGAGTGAATCAAACTTGTTCCAGTATAAGAATTGACGGTTATTGATCATTTGACAAACAATCAAAACTCTCGGAGTGTTACAAAATATTTTCATAAGAAACACATAGACTGATTTTTCAAATTAATTTTATCTTTATTGCTAACTGTTTCATTACAGGATAATTTAAAGATGGAGATGGAGATGTAAATTACCAGTACCAGAGATGTTAAGTAAATAACCGAATGCACAGACACGACCTACACTTATTATGAAGTTATAAAAGACCTCATAAAGGTGTCAAAGCTTCCGCAAACTCTGATATCGTGTATTTCTTCACAAGTGCACAAGATGGAGATCCATTACAAGATGATGTAAGATTATGTTTGGGTCATGATCTCAAGAAAGCTCAAGATCACAATCAAAGACAAGTCAAAGATGAATCAATAGATCACTACCCCAAATGTACAAGATATCAAATGTCTACGAGCTAAAGACTGAAGTGATGAAGTCTAGTATGTTCAGGGGTGACCTCCCTTAGGGGGAGATTGTTAGATGTTAGAAAAAGACTCGGTCACCCCGTGTATTTTACTGTTTATTATAGCTCGTAGTTTAATAGTTAATAGTATGACTTTCGGTAATTAACCGGGTACTAATACCCGATATATTGTAAGAACTATATAAGCCTCTTCCAACTTTGGAAGAGGCAAGCTAGTCATTTATTACTTTTCTTATAAAACACATTTTCTCTCACTAGAAAATCTCTCTCATGTGTTTCTCTCTCTAGAAACTAGCCAAGTCCAAGAATCGACCCCGTGTTATGATATAAGATATACCACATTTCTTATTAACCCTGTTTTTTTTAGATTAGTACATCACGAGCCACTTACAACACTGTACATTTTACCAGGCAGCTACGTTCCATTGTACTGTGCGTATAGACAATGTCAGGACCAAGAATGGCTGGAATTTTCCATCTTGCGGAGGCGAAAAATGCAGGAAAAGTGTTACCCGTTCAAACGGCCGCTTTATATGTGAATACTGCAACAAAAATGTGGATTATCCAGTATTAAGGTAATGCTGGCTTATTTCATATATTGTTTACATGAAAATGAAATCTGATGGAACACTTAAGTTTTGCTGCACACATCCGCCTTCCAGATACAAACTTGAGCTTGAAGTTTCAGATGATACTGCAGAGGTGGTTGTCGTGATGTTTAACGAAACGGCCTCAAGTTTGGTGAAATGCACAACCTATTCAATAGTTGAATATGAGGACCAGGTACTTTCATATGTTCGAAATTTCTTTTCCAAATATGTATGAATTTGCAAATGATAATTTAATTGATGACTGCTTGTCCAAAGATGTGTTTTATATTACAACAAATTCTGAGCTTACTGTATCTAGATTTACTAAAATACATGATGCCCACACTCTCGTTCAAGCACGTTGTCTGGAACTTGAAGCAGATCTTTCTAAATTACGAGATAAGATTCAAATAGATGATCATAATGAATTAATAAACCGGTTTTCCAATCTTGAGGTAAATCACTTAAACCTGCAGCTAAAGTATCAAAACCTTAAAGAAGTTTGGAACATAACCACTCACCCGCTAGAGAAACTCCTGATTTTGACTTAGTCTTTGTAATCAGAAAAATGAAAGCTTCCCTTCAAGGAAAGGACAACGTCATCAAAAAATTGAAAATGAAAATCTCTCAACTAAAGGAGACCCGTAGTGAAGCAGACCGTACACTTGATTTTAGGGCCTTAGATTTTCAGATCACTCAATTAACTAAAAAAGTCACCACTCTTCAAGAACAAAATGAGCTTTTTAGGGCAAAAAATGGAAAGATTAAGCAGCATTACAAGGAACTGTATGATTCTATTAAGATCACGCGTGCTAAGCATATCGAACAGCCAACTGCTCTGTTAACTGAAATTGAGAATCTAAAAGTCCAAATACATAATAAAATTCAAAGTGTCACTATTAATCCTGTAAAACCAAGAGTTCTTGCACCGGGTAAGTATGCCATAGATGTTGAACCAATTCCCCCTCGTAATAGGAATAATAGGGAAGTTCATCTAGATTATCTTAAGCATCTTAAGGGAAGTGTTGAAACAATTCGCGAGATAGTAGAGGAAACCAAAGTTGAAAGACCGTTAGATAGATCACTTGCATCTGGTTGTCTTTACACCAAACACTCTCAGGAACTATTAGAATATGTGATTGGCACTTGTCCAAAAGACTTCAATAAACGAGATAAAAAGCATGCTTATACCCCTTTAACTAAGAAAAAGCAAGTCACTTTTAAGGTCCAATGTTCAATGTCAAATAGTAACACACACAAACATGTAGAGCAACTGAACACTTAGAAGACTAATGTCCATGTGCCTCCTTCTACAGGAGTAAACAGTTGCACTGATGCTAGCGGATCACAGCCTAGGAGCAATACCAAGAAAAATATGATCTTGCCGGCTAAGAGTGTCAACAAGAAGAATGTAGAAGAACACCTTAGGATAAATAAGTCTAATTTAAAAACCAAGAATCGTGTTGATTCTAGTATTGGCTCTAAGAGTACTGTAATTAATTTGAATTCTCATATTGCCTGCAAGACATGTAACAAATGCTTAATTTCTGCAAATCATGATATGAGTGTGGTTACTTATTTGCACTCTGTGAATGCATCCCCCTCTATTAAAAATGTTGTGTGTAAAGTTAAGCAAGTTTGGAAACCTAAGCAAGTCTGGAAACCAACAGACAAAATACTCCCCACTGTAGGTTATCAATGGATGCCCACGGGAAGGACATTCAGTTTAGGAGCACAATGCCCTTTAACTAGGCTCACTACATCCAAAGTAGTGTCTGCTATTGCTTATGCTAACCCACAGGAACCCAACCAAAATTGGGGTTCCAACTGTCCAAACTCTCCATCTTCGTCTGTTTTCAACTGCAGGTCGTACAGATCGTCCTTTGGTATTTGGATTTAGGCTGCTCAAAACATATGACGGGAGATCGCTCACGGCTCAGGAATTTTGTGAAAAGTTCATCGGGACAGTTAGATTCGGGAATGACCACTTTGGTGCTATTATGGGTTATGGAGATTATGTGATTGGTGACAATGTAATCTCCAGGGTATACTATGTGGAAGGACTAGGACATAATTTGTTCTTTGTCGGACAATTTTGCGACTCTGATCTGGAAGTTGCATTCAGGAAACATTCATGTTATGTTTGAGATACGGATGGTGTTGAATTAATTAAAGGTTCTCATGGTTCTAATTTGTACACTATCTCGGTTGAAGACATTATGAAGTCCTTTCCTATTTGCTTGTTGTCTAAGGCCTCCAAGAACAAATCATGGTTATGGCATCGTCGTTTAAACCACTTGAACTTCGGTACCATCAATGACCTTGCAAGAAAGGACTTAGCCAGAGGTTTACCTAGATTGAAGTTTGAGAAAGATCATATTTGCTCTGCATGTCAACTAGGAAAGAGCAAAAAGCATACCCACAAACCCAAAACCAAAAAAACCAACTTAGAAGTTCTTAATACCCTTCATATGGATTTATGTGGATCGATGCGAGTGCAAACAATTAATGGGAAGAAATATATCTTAGTCATCATTGATGATTATTCTCGGTTTACTTGGGTTAAGTTTTTGAGATCGAAAGATGAAACCCTAGAGGTCGTCATCAAATTTCTGAAGCAGATACAAGTCGGTCTCAACAAAATTATTAGATACATCCATACCGATAATGGCACATAATTTGTCAATAAAGATTTGACTGCATATTATGAACGTGTAGGCATTTTTCACCAAAAGACAGTTCCACGGACTCCATAGCAGAACGGCATTATCGAAAGATAGAACCCTACTCTTGTATAGGCCGCTAGGACAATGCTGATATTTTCCAAGGCTCCGATGTTTCTATGGGCAGAAGTTGTGGCTACTGCTTGTTGCACCCAAAATCGATCCCTTATTCACACTCTTCATAACAAAACCTCATATGAGCTGGTGCATGATAAGAAGCCTGATCTTACCTTTTTTGTGTCTTTAGTGCTCTTTGTTACCCTACAAATGACAGCAAAGATCTTGGAAAATTACAAACAACAGCTGATATTGGAATATTCGTTGGTTATGCACCTAGCAAGAAAGGGTATAGAATCTACAAAAAAGAACCCGATGAATTATGGAAACTATTCACGTTCAATTTGATGAGCTGGCTAAGCAAATGGCTCCTGTGCAACTAAGTACAGGACCCTATCCTACGTTTCTAACGCCTGGACATATAAGTTCAGGGCTCGTACCCAATCCGGTCCTTGCGAAACCTTATGTACCTCCCACAAATAAAGAACTGGAGATTTTATTCCTACCAATGTTCGATGAATACCTGGAACCTCCTCGTGTTGAAAGACCGGTCTATCCTACTCCGGAAATTTCAGTTCTAGTCAATTCAGATGGTACACCTTCTTCTACCACCATTGATCAAGATGCATCTTCTCCAAGTCATTCACCGTCATCTTTGGTATCACAATCTCCATGTTTACAGCAAGGTGTTGCTGTTGGATCTACTATCATTGAAGACAATCTTTTTGCTCCTGTTGACAATAATCCCTTTATTAATGTGTTTGCTCCGGAACCTAGTTCTGAAGCATCATCATCCGGGGATGTTAGCACCACCGAATCAACTCATGTCACTCAATTACACCATCATCTCGAAAAATAGAGCAAGGATCACCCGCATGACAATGTCATTGGCAATCCCTCTCGACCGGTATCCACCAGAAAACAACTTGCAACTGATGCCTTGTGGTGCTTGTATAACTCTGCACTGTCAAAAGTCAAGCCAAAGAACTTTAAATCTGCCATTACTAAAGACTGCTGGTTTCAAGCCATGCAAGATGAGATTCACGAATTTAATCGACTTCAAGTAAGGGAATTAGTACCACGACCCGACTGTGTCATGATTATAGCTCTCAAGTGGATTTACAAAGTTAAGCTTGATGAGTACGGTGATGTTCTGAAAAACAAGGCAAGGTTGGTGGCCAAGGGATATCGACAAGAAGAGAGAAATGATTTCAAAGAATCCTTTGCACCAGTGACACGCATCGAGGCTATACAAATCTTCATCGCCAATGCAGCCAATAAAAACATGACCATCTATCAAATGGATGTCAAGACAACATTCCTTAAGGGCGAATTGAAGGAAGAAGTCTATGTTTGTCAACCAGAGGGTTTCGTTGATCCAGACCATCCAACACATGTTTATCGTCTGAAGAAGGCTTTGTATGGTTTAAAGCAAGCTCCTCGGGCGTGGTATGACACCTTGTCACGATTTCTTCTGGACAACAAATTTTCCAAGGGTGCAGTTTATCCGACATTATTTACTCGGAAAACAGGCAAACATATTCTTCTTGTTCAGATATATGTAGATGATATCATATTTGCCTCGACCGACCCTAAAGCGTGTGACATATTTTCCAATGAGATAAGTTCAATATTTCAAATGTCAATGATGGGACAAATATCTTTTTTCTTAGGATTACAAGTTTCTCAAAGTCCCAGAGGCATCTTTATTAATCAATCAAAATTTGATCTCGAAATCTTAAAGAAATTTGGGATGGATTCGTGTGACCCTGTTGATACACCCATGGTGGATCGACTTAAACTGGATGAGGACCCCTTAAGGATTCTAGTTGACCAGACTCAATTTTGTAGTATGGTCGGCTCCCTAATGCATCTCACTGCCAGCAGACCCGACCTTGTATTTTTTTGTATGCATGTGTGCTAGGTATCAGGCTTCGCCTACCAAAAAGCACCTTGAAGCATTTAAACGGGTCTTTCGGTATCTCAGAGGAACCATCAATTGGGGTCTTTGGTATCCAAAAGACACCGCTATGGCACTAACGGCCTATGCAGATGCGGACCATGCAGGTTGTCCAGAAACACGAAGAAGTACGTCAGGAAGTGCTCAATTTCTTGGAGATAAATTAGTCAGCTGGTCATCAAATAAACAAAAGAGCACTACGATCTCAACTATAGAGGCTGGATACATTGCCATTTTTGGATGATGTGCTCAGATACTTTAGATGAGGTCACAGCTCACAGACTATGGTTTTTCTTTCAATAATATTCCTTTGTATTGTGATAATCGCAATGCTATTGCTCTCTGCTGCAATAATGTCCAGCACTCCTGATCCAAGCAAATTGATATACGACACCATTTCATTCGAGAGCAGGTTGAGAAATACGTGGTTGAATTAAACTTTGTGACGACGGATTATCAGCTCGCGGACATATTCACCAAAGCATTACCAAGAGAGCGGTTCGAATTTCTACTCTCGCGACTTGGTATGAAGAGTATGTCTCCGGAAACCCTTATACGTCTTCAGGAAGGTGAAGAGGAGTAAAGGATGGACTTCCTATATCCTATGTAAATATGTACATACTAAAAACCAAAAAGAAAATACAAAAATATAAAACCTACAAAACCAAAAAAAATCAGAAAATAGAAAATACCAAAAATAGTTTTTCAAGACATGTCTTCAGTTTATCGATAACATTTACGGACCTAGAAATGTCATTCAATAATGACACGGGTCTTTAAATGAAGCTCGAACAGAAGTTCAAACTTTTCAAAACATGTCTTTATGGCTTGCAGCTATTTCAGACTGCAACCCGCTTTTCAAATTGAGGAAAGCATGTCGCCAAAAAGACGGTTGTTCCTGACAACGGGTGATTAATTTCTCCCGGGCATGGGTTACTTGATATCCATGCAATTCCGACTTAATGTACGTTTCAGTGCATTATTTCTTGATAGAGAAGAGAAGTCTTCTTTCTGTAACCAAATGATTTTTCGTCTATGATTCTTCAGAAAATTCTTTGTGTTACCCATGGTGGAAAATGTTGTTTGAAAATCAATCGGACTTGAATTTTTTCAAAATTTGACACTCAATCAACGACTACAACTCTTTAAATAGAAAACGGGTCATTGATTGAGGGGGAGAGTGTTTTCAAATTTATGACATCTAACGGGCATTTTAATTCATCAAATAATTAATTGATAAAAGGTCTTTGTACTTAACGGGGTTACATTTTGAAGAGGAGTTAAATTTATTTTAACTCAAAGGGCCAAATTTGTCAATAACTTGTGTGTTTAGGGACTTATGTGATATTTGCTAAATGTTTCCTAGGCTTGTATAACTATAAGGACCATTTGTGCCTATTCTGAAACTTGTCCTAACCTTATTAATACATTAAACCTCAAAGTAATGGACTTTGAAAGTGTAGGGACCAAAACTGCCAATATGTGAATCTTAAAAGGTATAAAAAGAGCTAGTGAGTTACTCTTGGTCAAACCTTGCAAAATTCAGTCAAACTTTTCTCAAAAAACCCTCTCTCGTAACTCGCTACTTTGAAGCATATCTTGATTTCGTGGATTTCTATGTTCCTTCTTGTAAGGATACCCTTTATTATATAATGTTTTATATCCTGTTAACATCATATATCCAGATCGTGGCTGCCTTAATCACTCTAAATTGCTCAAAATCAATGATTTCGCTTGTATTTATCATTTAAATCTTCGTTAATGATTGGAATGGTATGTTATTTGCTGAGATAGGTTTAGGATGAATAAATGATGCCTCGTTTGTGTTTAAATTGGATTTACTTTCATTATTTTGGGATCTTGTTGATTTATGTGGCTTATGTTGACTTTTTAGGGTCAAAATTTAGATGTTTACTGATTGTTTGAGGGTACTGAATGTTGCTAAGAGGTTGATAATGTAGTCTAAGTGTTATTCATGTGCTTTCTTGATCCCCTTTGCTGGTTTGTGTGATGTTAGGCCTTAGCAAATTGTTTTGTGCTATGTAACGAGTTAGGATTTTTTTTTTCTTGGTAGTGAGTTTCTGTTGTTGCGTATTAGCGAGTTGTAATGAAGGTTAGCGAGTTAATAATATTATATTATCATGAACATGAAACTCGCTAACCAGTAGCGAGTTGATGAAAATTTTATTTTTATATTCAACTCGCCATTTCAAATTTTCCAAATTTTATAGCGAGTTAAGTATTTTAATAAGAATATTCATAGCGAGTTGTCATTAGCTAGTTATCCTTAGCGAGTTAAATTTCCTCTATTTATTAAATTGTGTGCAGGCAACTCGCTAGCCCTTAGCGAGTTAAAGAAGATTTTTATTTACTATAATATTTAACTCTCTATTTCAAATTGAAACCAATCTGGTAGCGAGTTAAGTGGTCTAGCGAGTTGTCTGTAGCGAGTTAGGATCATTAATAGGATCACTTAGCGAGTTGTCACTAGTCTGGTTTAGCAAATTGTCAAATATCTTTGGGTCAACTCATTCCAAGGTTGAATTCCCTTTGAGCAATTGCTCCCAACTAACATCATATATCTGTATGTATGTCTTGCTGTTGATCTAACTGTGCAGCATACTATGGCTGCATGTACATTCCTGCGAATGATGTCCTGCTAACAGCTCCTCTATAGCACCACCAACCAGAACGGATGATCAAATTTTGCCGTCAAGCAAATAGGTGCTCATCGGCAAGAGTAACTGCGTACTTGATGTACAGAAGTCTCAGAGGAATCCTATCTTCCCGATTGCCGTGGCCTTACTAAAAAACACAAATTTCTTCAGGGCCTTCACAACATCCTCTACGATTCCTGCTATCTACATTCAGCAGTTTTGGGACACCATGTGCTTTAATTCATCTACTGGGTTGTACAGATGTCACTTGGATGAGCAATGGTTCAATCTCCACAAAGATATTCTCAGAGATGCACTCGATATCACTCCAACCAACGATGGCAATCCTTTTGTGGCTCCACCTTCGAGTGATACGGTTCTCGAATATGTCAACACTTTGGAATACCTCAGTACACTCAGGAACGTGTATGCAATGTCTGTTAATGCTCTCTATCAACCATGGAGAGCCATCATGTCCATGATCAACATGTGCCTTACAGATAAAACTGCTGGATATGACAGACCAAGACATCATGTGCTTCAGATCCTTTGGGGTATCATTCATACGCTACCAACATTTGTGACTATTCTAAAGATTTGAAGGATTGTTTCAATCCATACAAACCTTTCTCACTGACAGGAAGAATCTAGCTACGGCTTCACGCGGAAAGAAGAAGACCGCTCATTTGCTTATCCCAAGTGTTAGGTTCACCAAACTAATCATTTATCACCTAAAAACCAAGCACAACATACATCCAAGAATTGATTCGGCTCTTCACTACTCACATGAGGAAAATGTTTTGAACACCATGTTGGAAAGGATGGTAGGGAAATATTTGGTATGCCGATACCTGATGCTCTTCTCACTGATGAGATTAAAGGAGCACCCTACTTCAGTAGATACCTGGAGCATGTTGCTGAGTATCAATGTCATCTGGATGAAGAACACGATAAGGTATAAGAGGAAGAAGCAGCAACAGAGTCTCCTAAAGCTACCAAGGCAGCTAAGGTCACAAAACCCGCTGGTGATAAGGCTACCAAGCCCACCTCTACTCAAACACCCAAACCTAAACCAACACCCACTCAACCATCAAAAGCTATTCCAGAAAAGAAATGAAAACTAGTTAAGGAAACTCCTGATGAACCCTCACCAGTAAAATGATCAAAGGGTGAACTAGTGGGAAAAAGGCGCAAGCCTAAAAGTCCACTCAGGTTGGTTGATGAACCTAGTGATGAAGGTGTTCCGGTTGAGGAACCTGCCTATAATGTGGAAGAAGTAAACATTCAACGGGCTCTGGAGCTAAGTCTATAGGATCAAGGGGAACGAACCCAAGGACCAGCTCGTCCAGTGGTAATTAGGGAACCTGAATCTAGGAGACTTCAACCTCTTCTAGAGGTACAAGGAAATGGAAAAGAGAAAGTCGTTGAGGAACAAGCTGCTCACGATCTTCTCACTCCTCAGACTCCAAAGAAGAAGAGCCCTACTTATCAATTTATCTTTTAGAGGCGCACTCCTATGTCCACTGAGGCCTCTGGACATGCTGAATATCCTTCCCTGGATACGGAACTAGCTTTGACCGACAATGAAACAAAATCTGATAACGAAGTGCCTAAGATCAAGATGAAGGCCAGGCTGTACCAAACCCTGGTAATCAAGATGAAGGCCAGGCTGGACCAAACCCTGGTGATCAAGATGAAGACCAGGCTGGATCAAACCCTGGTGATGCTGCGGAATCTCAACCTTAATCAAGTCATGTGATTCCTGCTGGACCAAACCTTGAACACATGGACTTGGAGGCCACTGATGCTTCAACTCAACAAAAACCTGAGCAAATGGATGAGGAGTTTACCACAACTGCTTACCCAAATGTTCAGTAGAACCTCAAGCTGCCAACTGAAGATCAGATGATTCTTAAAGAACCTACAAGCTCCTCTAGAACCCTGTCTTCTCTACAAAACCTTGAAAAAGATCTCAGCTTTACTGATCAGTTCTTCATGGAGAAGCCACAGGAAGAAGAGCCAGGGAAAACCAATGTTGAAGCAGAGGTTCAGTCAATGGTTTTGGTCCCCATTCATTAAGACACCTCTTCGGTTCCTCCAATGACTACTTCGGTTATTGACCTTACAAAGTCACAATCTGACTCTCCTCTCCCAACATCAACAGTAACAATCTCAACAATCACGACAACAACAACCACTCTTCCACCACCACCACCTTAACCACAACAAAGTACCACAAATCTAATTTTAGTGAAGCGCATAGGTGAACTCGAACAACATATGGCGGATCTAATACAAAACAACTTAGCCTTAGAGGAAAGGTTAGATAAACAAGGGAGTCGGCTATACAACTTGGAGAATCTCAATATTCCCCACAAGGTGAGCCAAGCAGTAGATGAGATAGTCACTGATGCCGTAGACTGGGCAATGCAAGCTCCACTTCGAGCTCGCTTCAGGGATCTGCCCACTATTGATATGAAGGAAATTCTTCAACAACGGATGTTTGAAGACAACTCCTACAAGGCTCACGACGTTCACAATGACTTATATGAGGCTCTGCAGAAGTCATTAGAGTTAGATTATTCAAATCAACGTCTAGCTGATCAGGAGGAAGCTCATAAAAAGAGTAGAAAGAGACGTGACGTACCAAGAACTCCTTCTGGGTCTCCTCCTTCACAGCCACCTCCTCCACCTCCTCTAACAGGCGCATCTGGTGCTCCAGGTACTTCAGGAGCATCAGGGTCTTCTCAGTTGCCGCCACCTCCACCTCCTCCATCTACTTGTACATCTGGATCAGCTCAGCAACAAGGCAGTAACGCTCCAAGTTCGTCCAAGACTGCAGCTTTAGCATTACAATCTATGGCTTGGACTACATCTGACACTAGATATAAGTCAGTTGGGGTATTTGGGGCTCAAGAATTATCTCCTACAGACTCTCTGATGCATGAGGATTCCATTCTCGATGAGCAGGTACATTTGTCTGATGATGAAGACTCCGGGAATGATCACCTACCAAAAGCTGACTCGCAAAAAGACTGGTGGAAACCACTACCAGAAGAGGAAAGACCAGCGACTCCTGAACCTGCTTGGATCATTCCGTCTTCCAATGTGTCAGATGTAGAGAACAACTGGGCTTCTGCGTTGGTTTCAACTTCTGAAACCCCTGCTGAGAACTCATTGCTTGCAAAGACTGGAGACATGACGACTTTCATGAAGTGGTACTGCCGACAAATGAACAAGACCGAGCTTACACAAGCAGATTTCGAAGGGCAGGCTTATGAAGTTGTTAAAGCTTTTTACCCGGATGTCATTCACCTTCAGTTCCAGATGGAGGAGTGTCACAAGATGCTCACAGATCAGGTTGACTGGACAAATCCGGAAGGAGACCAAGTCAGATTCGATGTCAAAAGACCACTGCCCCTCGGTGGTCTTCCAGGTCATGAAACTATTCAAACACATTTCTTCTTTAATAAAGACTTGGAGTATTTGAGATATGGCAGCAAGGGAAGCAGTCCTGCACTATCGATTTCCAAGATGAAGGCTGCTAGGTATCCTGACTTTGGTCTTGAACTGTTAGTGCCGGAGCAAATGTGGATTGATGATGTGTGTACCTATAACATAAGTGCAAAATATGGCATCTCTCACTGGTGGTTTAATCGACAGAAGTTCTATATTGACAGACATGATTCTCCGTCGCGTCGAAAAGAAGTCAGAACACACATGTGGATTCTCAGTGCCGTCATAATTAAAGCCTACTTAAGATACGGGTATGACTACTTGAGCGAAATTGTCCTCTGTAGAGCTGATTTCCAAGAACACACGATTGCTGAAAAGGATTTCAAGAACCTGTATCCCATTGACTTTGAAGACCTGAATCTGCTTCTTCTGCAAGGTCATCTCATCATCTTCCTGGTTCAGACAAACGGATGCTATCTACTGCTGTCAAGCTATGGACCCGAAACTTAGTGATTCGACAGCGGGTTGAAGACTTTCAACTCGGCATTGAAAGCTACCAGACACAGTTGAACCTCACTCAACCAGGATAGGATGCTAAAGGCTACGAGTTCAAGCATGATTATACCATCATTGAGTCTCCTCGAGCAGTAATGTTCCCGGTAGGCAACAATGACCGAAAGATCATGAGGTTCAATGAGATATACAAGTTCAGTGATGGAACGTTGACACATATTCTGGAAGCACTAGATTACAGATTCAAGGAATTCAAGCAAAGAGTTCATAGCGGCCATTGAAAGGCGACTGAAGACGAGAAGGATCTACCAAAACCTGGAATGCTTTGTTGGTGGACGTGTTCGTGATATTGACTACAGACTTATTTAGAGAACAGAGTGCTATCGTCATTCCAATCAAAAGGTCAATATCCTGTGTAATATATTGTATACTTTGTACATTAACTAGTAATGTAGCAATAGCATGTTATGTTTCAGGGTACGAATTTTTCATGAATTTTTCATTAAATTCAAAATCCTTCAAACTCCTCATACCTGACACTAACATAATCCCTCATAAATTAAGGGGGAGAAATTATAGGTTCCAATATCGGCTTGTATTTACCCAAACCACATTTTCTCCTAACTTTTGCTAACATATTTAAATCAATTGAGATCCTAAATCTCAAAGGGTTTGAAATTTTTGATCAGGGGAGAGAATGTGATTTAATTATTGGTATGTGCTTAAATACACATACCTTTTACCTTTAAAAACGAGCTAAAATAACCAAAAACGGACACAAAAAGAAGAAAAGAGAAAAAGAAAAGACAAGGGCTTGATATTGGGAATGTTGCTTTAAAGTTGCAAGTAGGGGGCAAATGGCCAACCCCCTAACTTGTACACCAAGGGGACGAAATTTGCAAGGAGTTCAATAACTCTTGGGGACTTGTTCTGCCAAGTCCCCAAAAGTTATTTAACCACAAGGACCAGCTGTGCAATAATACCATTAACTTTGAGGGACCATTGTGCCGTCATCAAACTTACACTCTGTAACAGCCCAAACAACTTTTCCCGCCCCTTTTTCCCTCTCAAACACACTCACGGGTGTTTACACCCGTTTTTACCCCACAAACAATCACCACCACCATGGTTATTCATCTCCCCCCTCCTCCACTACCTTTCCCAGCCAAAAAGTTGCCAACTTGGCAATCCCACATCCCCCAAGACCCATAGTCGACGGCTGAGATTGATCTTAAAGATTGAAGGGCCAAGATTAGAGCTTTAAACCTCTCACACAACAAACACACCTGTGTTTGTGTGTCTACAAAGAAGCACAACAAAGAGAAAGAAGAGAAAAGACATAGTTTTAGTTTTAGGCTATAAATAGCCTTATAAGCCATTGTGGCAAGTGTGCAAGTTTTAATCCAGCTTTATTCAGTTTTATGTTAAGTTCTTATTGTCATTTAAGTGTTTTTATGTTAATGTCCTTTATGCACTTGTAATTTTCCATTTTAATGAAAAATTAAGCCGTTTTAACTCAATAAGCTCTCAATAAGCTAAATTGAGCTTATCCTTATTAATAAGCTCAAATTCAGTTTAATACTTGTTAAATGTTCTTAAGTACTGTTTTAAAGTGAAATTATTTCATTTGATTGTGAATTTGGAAGCTTTTGAAGTAATAAGCTCCCAAGAGCTTATTGAGCTTATTGCTCAGGTTTAGAGGCTTTGGGAACCATTAAGACAGGTTTTATAGGCCACTCACTCAGAAAGAGTGGCCTTGGTTCTGAGACAACAAATTCCAAGGTCTCATCTTCTAAAATTCATTCTAGCTTAAATTTTAGCTTAAACCTTTAGCTTATTTGCTTTTAGTCTTTGTAAACACCTTAGTTTAAGTTGCTAGTTGATTGTTGTAAGTTTTTATTGCATGTTTTTGTGTTGAATAAGCTTATCTCTTAAAAAACTATCATAAGTGTATTATAAGCTAGTAGAGAAACTAGCTTATTTTTCTTAATAAGCTAAGGTTTTTAGTTTTAAAATAGCTTAAGCAAGTCAAAATAAGTAGGAGTAGATAAAAGGTTTCTTAAGTTTTAGCTTAAAAATGGATTTTAAACCAACTTTGGTTTGACAGTTTTGTGTTAAAGGGGTGTTTGGCATAAACTACTTAAAAATGGGTCAAAACAGGTTTGGCATGGGTTATGGCCATGAGGTTGGCTTTAGCTTAAGATTTTAAGAAATTTCAAGCTGTTTTAGAATAGTTTAGTTGTTAAAATAGTTTTTCCAAGGTTTTCTAAAACCTTTTTCAAAACTGTGAAGGTTTTTAGAATCCCACAAGTGCTTATTTGATTAAGCACTTGTGGATTGAGTTTAAGCATCAAAAAGTGTGTGATTTGTGTGTTAAAAAAGGGCTGTCACAAGCCTTTTGTCCTTTTGACTTTGTGGGTCAAATTCATTTAAACATTTGTGTCACAGTTTATACAAAACCAAAAGCCCTTTTTCATAATCAAAATTAAGCAAGTAAAATGAATTTTCAAAAGCTCAAAATTGGTGCACAAGTCCTTTAGATAGAGTACTCAATCTGTTTAAACTTCTTTTTGATTTTAGAGCTTATTTGACAGCTTAAAATAAGCTGTCAAATAAGCCCTTGAGTTTAGCCATAAAGCTCCCCTGGTGCAAAGGGGGATCTTTAAGCTCATCTTTCTCAGCCTTTAAGCCAACTTAAGCCCAAGTATTTGGCTTATTTTAAGAGCTTATAAGCCCTAGTATAAGTCTTCAAAGTCTCAGCCTTTGATAAGCTTATTTGGTTGCTTATTTTTAAGCCCAAAGATGCCCTTTGGCTGTTTACACCAACAGTACTAACACCCAAGTTAGTACTGTTGTGGGGTTTAAGCCACATTCTGGCTTATTGAGCTTATTCCATAAGCTCAAATTGCTTCCTCATAGCATTTTAAGTTAGTTAAATAGTTGTTAAGCTTATTTTCTCTTTTTTCTAGCTTATTTGCCAAAGTAACTTAGTAAAATTTTAGCTTTTAGGCCATTTTAGCTGCTGTCACCCTTAAGCTTATTTTATAGCTTATTCTTTTGACCAAAGTCAAAAGTGTTTTTGTTAAAGTTGTGGGGAATAAGCTCTTTTATAACTTTTTAGTTTTAAGTTTTTGCTAAAACTCATTTTTTAATAAGCTAAAAAATTAAGCCATATCGTAGGGTCTGTTTTGTCACATTTTCATAGTATAGGGGCACCCGTTTTCATAGTAGTGTAAATTCCCTAAATGTTGCCCGCCTACCCTTTAGTTTAGATTGTTACAATTTCTACCCTAGAGTGTGTTTAAAAAAAAAAGGGGGGAAGATACTTGGTCCGGGTGAGCAAGACTCGAACCCGGGACCAAGCAATACATCCCCTTTTACACAACACATCACTACCACAGCGCCCATGGTCCTTTTTCGTTAAAGACCCAAGGCAAACTAATTAAGGGGGTTTTCCCCTTATAAGCTTATAATGCTGTCAACTTAATTTACCGGCTTATTGTATAAGCTGGGTGTGTTTGTATTTTTCGTAGGTAGCTTATAGAGTCAAGTATTTTGTGTAAATTTTTCAGAATTTTTTGTAAACGTTTAATATTTTTTATAATTTAATTTAGTTAAAAGTTTATTTAATTCATAATAAATACAAAAATTATCAAAAAAATATTTTGCTTTTTTTAGAAAATTTTCTTTTGTCATCTAGTTTGTAGGAAAAATATAAAAGTTTTCGTAGGGTCATTTTTATAACTTTCTCTCTTTTAAAGAACGGGTCCGGGCACGGGTTTTTGTTTTGACTCGTTTTTGGGTCAAACGAACTCCGTTTTCGGTCTAGTCTTTTTCATTCTTCGTTATTTGACCCGTAGAGTAGTTTAGAAGTGAAAAATTTTCCGTAGGGTTATTTTTAAAGATTTTAGGTTTTCCCCCTTTTTGTCCGGTATTCGGGCTTTCGTTTTCCTAGGTTTATTCATAATGTCTAGTTTTCTAAACGTTTTAGTCCGTTAATGTTTAAATTGACTTATTCAACTTCCCGAAACTCATGTCCTTCCTTCAAACTCAATCTTCGATCGTATAGATTTACCATTCAGCCTCGTTGGGGATTTACGACCCGGGAAAGCTCTATACTACTTCTCGGTATCATTGATTGATGGTTTTTTACACTTCCTATATATATATTTTATATTTTTATATATATTAATATATATTTACGGTGTGAATCCGTCACCGATCAATTTTGGCCCGTTGCTAGGGGAGGCTGTGCAACCGTTATCTATGCGTTTTGAGCTATCTGTTTTTGAAATTGTGAATAAATTCTTTATTATAAAAAAATAAAAAAGTACAAAATATTTTCATTTCTGTTAAGTATAAATTATATTTTTAAAAGAACCAAAAAAAAAAAGAAAAATCAAATTCACAACCCCTTGTAAAACACCACATATAATATTCTCAACTGAGGTATTATCATAATAAGTTCCGGTGAACTTGTTGGTTCCCAATTCGAACAAAAGATTTAAAAAACTTGCCTTTTGTGTCTCTACGACGTACGGCTCACCTCGGAAAGTTGAACAAACTATAAAGTGGGTATAAGGAGGGTTGTTCCTAAGAACTACGACCCGAAAGGAGAAATAAGCTTCGCGCTATTCCTACTCCTCCGCTCACCTGTGAGTTTATCTTTTTGAGAGCTACCGTGAAGTAAGCAGATTATTTGGTTTAAGTTGTCTTATCTCATTGTCCGTTAAAATCAATTGTGAATCAATCTTTGAAAAACCAAAAAAAAAAAAATTAGTGTAAATTTTCCTTTTGTACTCCTATTTTGTGCATGCGCACTCGTTCTCAAGCCCGTAGACGTCGACAACCACAAGTTTCCCGACAACTTCTGTTAATCATACAAACCTGAAAACCTGATAATCCTCCCATAGTTTGCGATGGCTGATAATCGTACTATGGGCGCAATTGATCGAAGCCCCACCGAGGGTTACTAGATGCGATAGTTATTCCTGAATCACCGCGAATCACTTTGAATCACGCATGGTACTTCTGATTCTGTCCCAAAAACAAGCAATTTTTTGCAATGATAAAGAGCCCACATGTCACATCCGTTATTTTCAAACAAGATCACTCTAAAGCCTCGTTGGGACATAACGACCCGGGAACACTCTATACTGCTTCCGGTTTCTTGATTTCGCGGATTTTGTTCCTTGATATATATTTATATTTGTTTACATTTATCTATGTATAAAGAGGGTTAAGTTTATGCGAATCAAATTTTGGCGCCGTTGCCGGGGAGGTTGAGAAAGAATATCGCTACGTATTGACAATTTATATCTCTGAATATTTTTCTTCTACAAAAATATAAAAAGTACAAAAATATTTTTCACTTTCTTTTATTAGTATAATTATCATCTAAAAACAAAAAAAAAACCAAAAATATAAAAACATTGTCCATGAGCAAGAAATAAAATACATAAATTGGTAAAAATACCAAAATATAATATTCTCAATTGAGGTATTATCATAATAACTTCCGGTGAACTTATTGTATCCCCAAACTCGTAGCCAAAAAGATTTAAAACTTACCATTTGTGTCTCTTACGATATACGGCTCACCTTGAAAAGTTGAACATACTATAAAGTGGTATGAAGGAAGGGTTGTTTTCCGGGGAACTACACCTGAAAGGAAAATTAAGCGCTTCCGCGTCAAAAAAATGGGGTTTTTTTTTCTCCCCCCCCCGACTTCCGCCGCTCACCACTTTGCCGTTTACCTTTTTGAGAGCTACCGTGAAGTAAGTAGATTATTTGGTTTAAGTTGTCTTATCTCATTATCCGGTAAAATACATTGTGAATAAACCAAAAAAAAAAAAAAACTAAAAATTAGTGTAAATTTTCTTTTTATATTTCTATTTTGTGCATGCGCACCATAGTCTTCTCCAAACCCGTAAAACTTCGTCAAACCCACGAAGTCCGTCTTATCTCTGTTGAATCATCGAAAAAAAAAAAAAAAAAAAAAAAAATTAGTGTAAATTTTCTTTTTATATTTCTATTTTGTGCATGCGCACTCGTTCTCAAGCCCGTAAACGTCGACAACAGCAAGTCCAACAAACTTCTGTTGAATCATCCAATCTTGAGAAACCTGATAATCCTCCCATAGTTACGATGGCTGATAATCGTACTATGGCGCAATTGCTCGAAGCACCCACCGAGGGTTACGAGGATGCGATCGTTATTCCGGAAATCACCGCGAATAACTTTGAAATCAAGCATGGTCTTCTGAATCTTGTCCAAAACAAGCAATTTTTTGGAAATGATAAAGAAGACCCACATGCTCACATCCGTTATTTCAACAAGATCACTTCTACGATGAAGATTCCGAACGTACCAAATACGTCGATTAAACTTATGCTTTTCTCATTTTCTCTCGAAGGGGCAGCCCGAATATGGCTGGAAAAAGAACACCCTCAGTCGATTGAAACTAGGGATGATCGTGTTACGAAATTTATTAACAAATTCTTCCCTCCCTCTAAAACGACAAATCTCAGAAATGAAATCACGAGATTTCAGCAAAAATTTGATGAGACGTTTTGTGAGGCTTGGGATCGTTTCAATGATCTTTTAAGGGGATGCCCTCATCATGGGTTTTCAGAATTGCATCAACTCGATACATTCTATAATGCCCTAAACTCAATTGATCAAGATTCATTGAACTCTGCTGCTGGTGGTAACTTCTTAGACAAAATGCCTCGAGAATGTTTAAAAATCATCGAGAGCAAGTCTAAGGTATGACAATCAAGAAACAAAGCTGTTGTAGCTAAAATGAGTACAAGCTCTTCCACCCCAGCAATCTCATCTGATGTTGCTGAACTCAAAGACATGGTTCGGGCATTAATTCTCGATAGAAAGAACCAAACCCCAGCTTCCGCCCCCGTAAAAGCGGTTGAACAAAGTTGTGTAACTTGTGGGGGAGGTCATTTTTATCAAAACTGTCCAGCCACTAATAGCAACATTTACCATGACAATATCCAAGAGTATGTGTCCCAGGCCGCTGCGGCCAATTTCAACCAAGCTAATTCTGGTTATCGACCTCCGATGGTCTCAAATCAAATTCGACCTCCTGGTTTTCCTCCCATTCAGAATCCTCATGCAAATAGTCAAAACAATTTCAATCGAGGAAATAACTTCAATCAAAACAGAGGAAACAATTTCAACCAAGGTCAGATTTATCGACCTCCGGTCAATCAACCAGTAGCTCATCAAGGACCTGCTCCTCAGACACACGGTGTGTCAAAAACAGATTTTGAAAGATATGTCACAGCCAATGATGCAGTGTTGAGAAACATGCAAAACCAAGGTCAAAACCTGCAATCCCAAATGGCAAATTTGACTGACATGCTTTCAAAATTTGTTACTGCTAATACAGCTTCTACTTCCGGTTCTGGAACTCTTCCTGGTAACACTGTTACCAACCCAAAGGAAGATTTAAAAGGTATCACTACCCGAAGTGGTGTTACCATCCAAGGACCGAAAGCAGTTAATCATGACACTGAGGTGACAAAGGACACGATGCCTCCTGCTAATAACGGAAGCACCGAAGACGTCCAACCTCCTGTTGTTCAAATTCAGTCTCGTAATCCAAATCCTGAGCCCAATGTTGCTCCTGTTGTTACTCCAGTTCCTAAAGCATCAATTCCATTTCCATCAAGAAATGATGTAAGGACGAAAGGAAAAAGCTTACGATCAAAATCGATAAAATTTTATGAAATCTTTAGAGATTTAAGTTTGAGATTAGCTTTCCGATGCCTTGATGCTCTTGACTAAGTTTGCTACGACCTTTAAAAAAACCTTGATTGGGAAACAGGGATAAATTAAGCGAATTGGCAAGGACTCCTTTGAATGAGAATGTTCAGCGGCTCATCCTCAACAAGCTTACCAAAGAAACTTGGGACCCTGGCGTTTTCTGATTCTATGTGTATTTACGGGGATTATACATGCAACGCATTGGCCGATTCTTGGTGCGAGCATTAATTCATGCCTTATTCTGTATGGGAAAAGTCTATCTCTTCCTGAATTGACCGACTTGCATTAGACGCTAGAGCTTACAGATCGTTCAATCATGAACGCATCGGTATTGCTGATGAGGTTCTTTGTAAATGTGGGAAAATTCCATTTCCAGCTGTATTCGTGTGTTGATTTTGAACCAGACCCCCCGAGTCCCATAATTCTCGGCGATGTTTCTTGAAAAACAGTTATGTTTGATAGATGTTTATGAGGCGAGATTACCTTCGTGTGGCAGGAAGTCATCACATTCTAACTTGGACCAAACTTCGCAAATATACACAGATGATTACAAACATAGGACGGTAACCAATTCGACGTCATCGATATGGCTTGTGTGTGAGTATTTCAAGAGTCCTCCTCCCCTCCCCCCCCCAACTCCCCCCACCCCACCCCTCCCCCCCCCCCCCCCCCCCCCCTTAGGATTTTCATACGTGATCGCGAGTGGCAAACCCATCATATTTGAGCCTTTTATTTTTACTGCGTCTCCAAATCTCACTCCTTTCGGGGACAGTGACTTTCTTTTTAATGGAAGAAGGATTGTTTCTTTGCTCTTAGAAGTGATCCAACTTTCTTTGTAGTTGATCCAATTATCAGGATCCTGAGGGCATGGGGACATCTGACTTCTAGAGGCAATTTTGAACAGTGTACCACCACCCCCCTCCCAAAATTTTTTTCCCCCATGCACAATATATGCCTGGAGGTAGGAAAGAACTCAAAATCTGTGAAGTCATGAAAACGTTGAATCTTTCGTTAATGACCCTCGAGGTGAACTCAAGGAACTGCCACCCCATCTTGGAATTCGATTTTTAGAAGTGACGACAAGTTGCCTGTCTTTAATTCTATAGACTTATTGATGAGGAAAAGGCAGCTACGTCTCAAGGTCTCTTAAGTCATAAGAGAGCATTCGTTAGAAAACTCTCCGACATAAGGGTGTTAGCCCAGATTTTGTACTCACTAAATTCTAATGGAAGAGGTCTATGAAACCATCTGTGCAAAGTCCTGAGAAGGGTAAACCCAAAAATTTACGGAAGTTACAAAAAAGGAGTGAAAAAACTCCTTGACGCTGGATTGATTTACCCCATTACTCTGACAGCCTTGGGTGAGCCCGGTCATCGGTGTGCCTAAAAAAAAGAGGTATTACCGTCATCTCAATGAAGAAAAATGAGCTGATTCCTACTCGATTGTTCACGGGCTGCGAGTATGTATTGATTACTGAAAACTTAATGATGCCACCCGAAAAGACTCCACTTCCATTACTTTTATGGACCAATTGCTCGAAAGACTAGCAGGAAACGAATACTACTGTTTCCTCGATGGCTTCTCGGGTTACTTTCAGATCCCAATTGACCCAAAAGATCAAGAAAAGACAACATTCACATGCCCATACGGAACTTTTGCCTATCGTCGCATGCCTTTTGGGCTATGCAATGCTCCGGGCACGTTCCAAAGATGTATGATGGCAATCTTCCACGATATGATTGAGAAAACGATGGAAGTATTCATGGATGACTTTTCGGTCTTTGGGGACTCTTTCTCCACGTGCCTATCTCATTTAGAAAAGATGTTGAAGCGGTGTGAAGACACCAATTTGTCTTTAAACTGGGAAAAGAGCCATTTTATGGTAAAGGAAGGCATTGTTCTCGGACATAAAATTTCTAAGTCTGGACTTGAGGTTGATAGAGCTAAAGTCGAAGTAATAGCTAAACTCCACCTCATCCGCTTCTGTCAAAGGTGTCCGTAGTTTCCTTGGGCACGCCGGTTTTTACCGACGATTCATTCAGGACTTCTCAAAAATTGCCCGTCCTATGACTCATTTGCTTGAAAAGGAGACTCCATTTGTCTTTTCTGAAGAGTGTATCGATTCCTTTAATACACTCAAAAGAAAATTAACTGAGGCTCCGATCTTAATTGCTCCCGACTGGGACTTGCCTTTTGAACTAATGTGCGAATGGTAGGATCTTCGGACAATTGGGGCAGTCCTCGGGCAAAGAAAAAACAAGCATTTTAAATCTATACACTATGCTAGCAAAGAATATGAACGAGGCTCAAACTCACTACACACTACAGAAAAGAATACTTGATGTAGTGTATGCTTTGAGAAATTTTGTTCATATCTTGTCATGTCCAAAGCATAGCTGTATAACTGATCACTATGCCATCAAGTATCTCTTTGCCAAAGAAGGATGCTAAGGCAAGACTCATGCGGTGGATTCTTTTGCTCCAAGAATTTGACATTGATGTTCGAGACAAAAAAGGAGCTGAAATTCTTGCTGCAGATATTTTTCAGACCCCCCCCCCCCCCCCCCCCCATTCAATCTACAAGATAAGTTCGAGAACAAGGAAATAAATGAAGCATTTCCTCTCGAAACCCTTGGATCTATTGCTCTTAAAGATGATAGTACCCCATGGTTTGCCGATTTTGCAAATTACCATGCGGGGAAATTTGTTATCAAGGGAATGACATCCCAACAAAAAAATAAATTCTTCAAGGATGTCAAGCATTATTTCTGGGATGATCCCTTCCTGTTTAAAAACTGTGCTGATCAGGTGATAAGACGTTGTGTTTCTGGGCAAGAAGCTTTAGACATTCTCAAAGCTTGCCACAGTGGACCTACTGGGGGACACTATGGTGCCAACTACACAGCAAGAAAAATCTTTGATTCAGGATTCTATTGGCCCACCATCTACAAGGATGCCCATGACTTTGTCACCCGTTGTGACATTGTCAAACGTCAAGGTATAATTAGCAACGTGATGAGATGCCCCAAAAACTCCATCCATGTTTGCGAAAATCTTTGACCATCTGGGGCATTGATGTTATGGGGCGTTCCGTCTTCAGAGGGAACAAGTACATACTCGTGGCTGTTGACTACTTGTCAAAATGGGTTGAAGCAAAAGCGCTCCCCACCAATGATGCCCGAGTTGTTTGTAAATTTTTGAAAACTCTATTTTCTCGATTTGGTGCACCCCGAGCTATCATAAGTGATCGCGGAACTCACTTTTGCAATGACCAATTTACAAAGGTCATGCTTAAGTATGGAGTCACTCACCGTCTCTCCACCGCATATCACCCACAAACAAGTGGGCAAGTTGAGGTGTCAAATCGTGGTTTAAAGCGTATTCTTGAAAGAACCGTGGGAGAAAATCGTGCCTCCTGTCGGAAAAAATAGGATGATGCTTTATGGCCTTCCCGCACAGCTTACATAACATCCATCGGTGTTATCTCCATTTTTATTAAGCTTGTGTACGGGAAGGCATGTCATCTACCGATCGAGCTAGAGCACAAAGCCTACTGGGCTCTCAAGCATACAAATTTTGATGTTCAGACTGCGGGTGATCACAGGAAAGTTCAATTGAATGAACTAAATGAACTTCGTGATCAGGCCTACGAGAACTCTTTGATCTATAAAGAGAAAACCAAAAGGATACACGATGCTAAGATCAAAAACCGCGTTTTCAACGTTGGTGATCGTGTCCTCCTCTTCAACTCTAGACTAAAGATTTTCTCGGGTAAATTGAAATCCCGTTGGAGTGGACCATTCACCATTGTCCAAGTTTTTCCTTATGGCACTGTCGAGTTATCTCAGAACTCCGGGCCCAACTTTAAAGTGAATGGTCATCGTATCAAACATTACTTTGGAGGGGGAAAGTTCCAAACTTGGTTGTCCGGATCTTCCAAACGTTCCCAATGGACACATAATTCGGGGACGGTCAAGGTCGGCGACCCTAACAAGCGCTTCGTGGGAGGCACCCCATGGCTTATAGTGTATGTAATAAATAAGTGTTTGTGTGTGAGAAGGTTTTCATTTTCCATTACCCGTGTTTTGTCCATGTTTTGTGTGCTTTGTATTGTATGTCCAGGATTTCCCGGATTGTGAAGACTCTCTTGCTCGTAGTATCAACATGAGTTTCACATCCTCAGCTTCAGTTTGGGAATCCAGTATCCAAATCTAATCGACTAACGTTTTATCTTTTGGCACACTTCATAAACGGCCTTAGATTTACGTAGGAACCCCTTTGAAAACAGCGAGGACGATGTTTAGTTCTAGTATGGGGGGAATCTTCGATTTGATTTTTGCCTGCAGTCGTTGTTATCACGTAATCCCGTTTTTACCACCAAATTTTTGCAAAAAAAATGAAAAAATTTAAAAATTTTCAAAAATAAAATAAGTGTTTTGTCACAGTTTTGACTTTCCTAATGGGTAGAATGAGAATAATTTTTGACTCGATCGGGCGTGTTGAGCCCTAGCTAGTTCCTCAACTTACCACTGGTAGGCTAAGCTTTCACGAATTCGATTGCTTCGAATTTTAATAAAAGGAAGAAGAAGAAGTGATGAGGGTTAATATAAGTTTATGTGTGAACAAAACTTATATATGTATCTTGTGTTTTTTTCTCCCTGTAGCCTTCATATTTCTCTAATCATACGTGCTCAATTCAGTTCAACTAAGTCAATCAATGTTTTTAGAAAAAGCTTCAAATTTGTACCTTGATTCTTTAAAACGAGATTTTTCTGTTCTTATTAAAATTCGAATGTGAAAATGGACAATGAAGCATGAATGAAGTATGAATGCAAATATGCATGAATATTGAAATTTTGCCAATGAAGCATACATTTGATTATATGGAGCAAGTAAAAGATGTGTCGTGATATCCCACTCCGCTACCACGATGGTGGGGGTTCAAACTAAGAATCTTTACTTTTGGGATTTGGTGTGTTGTGATAATCTCACCAGGAAGCTAGGTTAGGTGAGGTCAAAAGAACTATCCTTTGCCATATTTGGAAGAAAGATGTTGAAGTGATTTCCCACTACGCGATTGCAACGGGGTGGTTTTCACAACTAAGAACATCGGTCGTTGGTTGTGATATCCTACCAGGGACGAGGCCTGTAGGTGTTCAACTAAGCAAAACCATTCCTGCGATTGAAGAACTTATGATATTATAATGATGAAGAAGTTGCAAAAAAGTTCTACAGTTTAAATCTCGTTCTTTAAAATCAAGTTACAAGGTCTTAATAAGTTGTTGCTTTGAGTCTTGATTCATCTTGAATCACGACTATGAAAATAAGTTGATCTATGGTTGAGTTGAAATGAGTACACACATTTAAACCATATATTCATGTTGGGAGTTAAAAGTTCACAAGTATAAGTAGAGTGGCTTAGCATTTAGACTTATATTGACAAAATGATCTTGTTTAATTGCTTGGTTGGATCTAGTGAAGAATGGGGTACGAGGAATTTATCCGTCAGGACATCCGTAGATTATTCTATGGTCGTTTCTCATTCTATGATCCCAATGTTGATAAAATAAAGGAAGTCAAACAGGTAGTCGAGAAAAGAAAAAGAAAAATCCAAAAAATATTAGGATAATGTACAAATAAAATGGTGAAAACGGGACTTGTCGAAGCTTTTGATTCTTTAGTTTCCTTTGACGAACACTTTGCTACTTTTCAAAGTTATTAGTCGAGGGGGATTGAGATTCTTAGTTTTCGTAAATGCTTACTTCATAGCATTGCGTGAGGACACGGCAATACCTTAGTATGGGGGATTTTGGTATGTGCTTAATTACACATACCTTTTACCTTTAAAAACGAGCTAAAATAACCAAAAACGGACTTAAAATGCCAAATATATGCTTGTTTTGCTAATTGTATTGTGCAGGAACGGATAACTAAGAAAAGGACGAAAAACAAAGCCAAAGCGACAAAACCAGACTCGGAATGGAAAAGACTGTGAAAGACAAGCCAAATCAAAGCCGGAAAGTCAATCAAGTCAAAAAGTCAACATAAAAGTCAACTGGTCAAAGTCAAAGTCAAACCCGACAAAAGAAAAGTCAACACAAGGACTTTTATGAAGAAAAAGATAAAATATAACTTTGGGGACCAAAATTGCCAATCTCAAAAGTTTTATCAAGAAGATGGATTTAAAAGGGAAATAAAAACTTTGGGGGCAAAACTGCCTTAATCCCAATGTTTTTTCAAAGGGTAAAAATAAGAAAATAGAAGGAAAGAAAGAAAGGGCCAAAATCTGCCATAAAGCAATGATGAGTCTGTGATTCAATCGACACCCTCCCAACTTTCTTTCTCGCCAAAAACATGGTAACAATCACGTCGGCCCTGTTTACCTCTTTTACCTGTGATATTCACCACCCCATGGATATTCTTTTCCCACCTCCTCCACTACCTTTCCCTAGCAAAACAAATGTGCCAACTTGGCAATCATACCCCCCAAGACCTATTTCGTCGGCTAAGATTGATTTGAAGATTGAGAGGGCCAAGATTGAGCTTTGAAACATCTCACAAAACAAACACACTGTGCTTTGTTTGTGTCTACAAACAAGACATCAAGATAGAAGTGATAATAGAAGACCTAGTGGTAGATTTTCGGCTATAAAAGCCTTGTAAGCCATTGTGCGAAAGCTATTCATTTATTAAGTTTCTAATTTCAGTTTCTATTAAGTTTTTTTATTGTAGTTTAAATGTTTTCAAAGTTTAACCTCTTATGCATTTGTATTTTCTAGTTTTAATGAAATTTTAAGCCGTTTTTACCTTCATAAGCTTCATTAAGCTAAATTTGGCTTATTCTTGTTAATAAGCCCAAAATTAGTTTAATACCTGTTAAAAGTTTTTAAATACTGTTTTAGTTGGAATTTTGTTCAAAAATGCTCATTTGATTGTGTTTTGGAAGCTTTTGGAGAAATAAGGCTAATATAAGCTTATGAGCTTATGATCAGGTTTAGAGGCTAAGGAGCCATTAGGACAGTTTTTTTTTAGGCCACTCACTCAGAAAGAGTGGCTTGGTTCGAGACACAAAAATCCAAGGTTTCATTTTTCTATTTTCTTTTAGCTTATTTTTGCTTAAGGAATAGCTTATTTGCTTTCAATCTTTGTAAACTCATTTGGTTTGATTGTTATTGGCTGTTGTATGTTTTTATTGCATAATTTTGTGTTAATTAGCTTATCTTCTCATAAACTGTCATAAGTATTTGTATACATGTTGTAGAGAAACTTGCTTTATTTTTCTTAATAAGCTAGGATTTTTAGTTTTTAAAATAGTTTAATAGGTCAAATTATATAGAGAAGTTAGATAATAGTTTTTAAAGTTTTAGCTTAAATATGGATTTTATACCCACTTGGTTTGACAGTTTTGAATTAAAGGGGTGTTTGGGATAGTTTAAAGTGGGTCAAATCAGGCTGAAGGTTATGTCCTTTAGGTTGGATTTAGTTAAAGTTGTTTAGATCATTTAAAGCTGATTTAAAAGTTTTTCAGTTTTGGAAAATGTGTTTTTCAAATTTTTTGCAAATAATTTTGAAATGTGAGGTTTTCTTTATTACCACAGTGCTTATTTGGCTAAGCACTTGTGAGTGTGACTAAGTATAATAAAGGTGTGTTTTGTGTGTCAAACACAAGGTGTTTGAAAGCCTTAGTCTTTTGAAACCTTTGTGTGTCTAATATCCACCATGTTCTTAGTGTCACAGTTTAACAAGCCCAAACACCTTTTTCTCTTTCAATAATAAGCAAGTAAAATTGACTTTTCAGAGGTTGAAAATGGTGCACCAAGCTCCTTAGCTATTGCTTCACAATCTGTTTAAGTTCTTTAGTGTTTATAGAGCTTATTGAAAGCTTAAAATACAGCTGTCTAATATGCCCTTGTGATTTGCCTTAAAGCTCCCCTGGTGCATAAGGGGGGAACTTTTGGGTCATATTTCTCAGCCATTAAGCATACTTAAGCCAACTTTTCGATTATTTTAAGAGTCTTTAGTCTTAAATAAGCCGCAAGTTTCAAGCCTTAGGAAGCTTATTTGTGTGCTTATTTTAGCCCAACATGCATCTGGCTGTTCTTGAGCCCCTTAAGCTGAGGGAAAGCTTATTTGGACTTTGGCTTATCAGCCTTATTCCATAAGCCTAAGGTTTCCCAAGAGCTTTTTAGGTTAAGTTAGATATTTAGTTTGTTTATTTCCTTTTTTTTTAGCTTATTTGTCCTAGCTTTAAGCACTTTAGCTCTTTAGCTTTTGTTAAGCTTTCCTGTAATATTAAGCTTCCACGACTTTATTTTATGTAGCTTTTCCTGTCCTAGTTAGCTTATTTAAGTTAGATTAAGCCCTTAGCTTTACCTTAGTTTTGGCCTTGCTTAATTTGACCTAAGTCCACAAAGATTAGCAAAAAAATTGACATTTAAGCTTATAAAGCCATTTCTGTCAAGTTCCAAGCTTATTTTTAAGTTATTTAGTGGTTTTCAGCAAAAGCTCTAGTTGACAAAGTTGTTAAGCCCACAAGCTTAAACAACTTTGCTTTTTGAGTTTTCAAAAATAAATACGGGGAATGTCTCTTGGCCGGGTGTGAAAGACTCGAACCCGGGACAAGCGATACATCCCCTTTATAACCTACACCAACTTACCACTGCTCAATTGGGTCTTTTTCGTTAAAGACTCAAGGGGCTTTAAACTTATACACATTTTGGCTCCATAAGCATAATAAAGCTGATAGCTTATTTTCGGGCTTATTACATAAGCTGTGTGGTGTTTGTTATTTTTCGTAGGACTCTTATAAAGCCTAGTATTTTTAGAAAAATTTTCAGAATTTTTCGTAAACATTTAGTATTTTTTATAATTTAATTTAGTTAAAAGTTTATTTAATTCATAATAAATATAAAAATTATCAAAAAAATATTTTGCTTTTTTAGAAAATTTTCTTTATCATCTAGTATATAGGAAAAATTTAAATAGTTTGTTCGTAGGGTCATTTTTACAACTTTTTACTTTTTAAAGAACGGGTCCGGGTACGGGATTTTGTTTTGACTCGTTTTTGGGTCAAACGAACTCCGTTTTCGGTCTAGTCTTTTTCATTCTTCGTTATTTGGTCCATAGAGTAGTTTAGAAGCGAAAATTTCTTCGTAGGCTTATTTTTAATGAATTTATTAGTTTTCACCTTTTGTCGGGAGTGGGCTTGTTTTAGTTTAATTTCATAATTTTAGGGTTTTCCTTAAACGTCTTTAGTTAGTTATTGTTTAATATGACTTTTCAAACTTCCCAAACTCATTCCTTCCTTAAATCTCAATCTTCGATCGTATCGAATTACCATTCCAGCATCGTGGCTAAACGGACACGGGATAGCTTTCATACTACTTCTCCGGTATAATTGATTCTGCTTTTAAGACTATTCTTACTATATATTTTTATATTTCACTATATATATCATTTTTTAAGTATAGTTTGAACGGATCAGTTCGTTTCTGTGCTTATTTCTTTACAGCACAATAGTTGTCTAAGCCCACCCAGTACCATTTTTCTCATAAACAACTTGTTTTATCAAACATGTTTGGGTTAACCAATCTACATTGTCAGTTTGTGGGGGAGAATCAGTACTACTAACAGTTTTTGCAGGTCAAATGGACACACTGTTGCTGATTCTATTGGAGAGAGATTGAAAACAACCAACTGCTCACACCGTCAGACAGATTGATTTATCATTCTGGTCTTGGTAACTATAAGGTTTATGTTTCAATTACTCACTTGATATTTGTGCTATTTCACCTCACCTCATACTTTGAGGGGGAGATTGATACATTTTAAGTCCATTCTAGATCAAAACCATTCACAAAGTTTCATACTTTTGATCGGGGGAGAGAATGTGACTTAAACATGTAAAAACGGATAATTGATGATTCGATTGATTCTAAAATGCTAAAGTCCTATCCATGCATGTGCTAAACATCTTTCGATTATCGACGCACATGTGTAGGGGGAGCATAAGTGTTAATATGATTAAAAATGTCAAGGTACCAAAAGTTTGTGTTATACACACGTACCTTGATAAATGACAAAGAATCTTTTGTTTCATGTTCGTGAAAGTGATCTTATGGAATGCTGAGGAAAGAGATGTCGTACCACCAGGGTATTCGTATGAATGCTCATGCCTGGTCTTCGGACTGCGCCCACTAGTGAAGTGGATTTCCTTACAAGTACTCGTACAAGTTTGGATTTCCCGAGGCACTTCATATCTTTCGGGATATTTTTCAAAACATCATCAGAGCATTCTGATTTAAACTTTCGTTTGTGCCCCAAATAAATTTCACAAGCACATCGAATGTTTTTCAAATCACTTTTGCCACAGGCCTTCTACGGTACTTAATTGTATTAAGAAGTAAAACGCTGAAAAAGGAATTGTACGGTATAGTCAGCAGATAGTAACTGTACTGACTCACTCTTTACCATTCTATTAGTAGAAATACTTATAGTGTGTTAGTCTTCGGACATCTGGTCTAGAGAACGGCGACAGGGATGATCTTGTTTCAAAATTAATAACAAATTCTTCCCTCCACTAAAACGACAAATCACAGAAATCAAATCACGAGATTTCACAGCAAAAATATGATGAGACGTTATATGAGGCTTGGGATCGTTCAATGATCTTTTAAGGGGATGCCCTCATCATGGTTTTCATAATTGGCATCAACTCGATACATTCTATAATGCCCCCAAACTCAAATGATCAAGAATCATTGAACCTGGCTGCTGGTGGTAAACTTCTAGACATAAAAGCCTCGTGAATGTTTAAAATTATTATCGAGAGCAAGTCTAAGGTACGTCAATCAAGAAACAACGCGTTCGTTAGCTAAAATGAGTACAAGCTCATCCCCCCAAGCAGCACATACATGATGTTGCTTGAACTCAAATGACATTGTTATCGGCATTAATTCCTCGATATCCAGAACCACACCCCACTACCCGCCCCCCCGTACAACTTTGAAACAAAGTTGAGTTAACCTTTTGTGTGGAGGTCATTCTTGATCAGGACTTGTCCAGCCACTAACAGACCACATGAACCAAGGAACAATAACCAAGAGTAGTGCCCATGCCGCAGGCGGCAGAATTTCAACCAAGCTAATTCTGGTTATCGACCTCCGATGGTCTCAAATCAAATTCGACCTCCTAGTTTTTCCTCCGTTCAGAATCCTCATGCAGAAATTCAAACAATTTCAAATCGAGGAAATAACTTCAATCAAAACAGAGGAAACAATTTCAACCAAGGTCAGATTTATCGACCTCCGGTTCATCAACCAGTAGTTAATCAACCAGTAGCTCATCAAGGACCTGCTCCTCAGACACACGGTGTGTCAAAAACAGATTTTGAAAGATATGTCACAGCCAATGATGCAGTGTTGAGAAACATGCAAAACCAAGGTCAAAACCTGCAATCCCAAATGGCAAATTTAACTGACATGCTTTCAAAATTTGTTACTGCTAATACAGCTTCTACTTCCGGTTCTGGAACTCTTCTCTTCCTGGTAACACTATTACCAACCCAAAGGAAGATTTAAAAGGTATCACTACCCGAAGTGGTGTTACCATCCAAGGACCGAAAGCAGTTAATCATGACACCGAGGTGACAAAGGACACGATGCCTCCTGCTAATAACGGAAGCACCGAAGACGTCCAACCTCCTGTTGTTCAAATTCAGTCTCGTAATCCAAATCCTGAGCCCAATGTTGCTCCTGTTGTTACTCCAGTTCCTAAAGCATCAATTCCATTTCCATCACGAAGAAATGATGAAAGGCGCAAGGAAAAAGCTAACGATCAAATCGAGAAATTTTATGAAATCTTTAGAGATTTAAGTTTCAAGATTAAGCTTTTACCGTGCCTTGATGCTCATTTTCCTAAGTTTGCTAAAACGACTTTAAAAACCTTGATTGGAAACAAAGAAAAATTGAGCGAATTGGCAAGGACTCCTTTGAATGAGAACTGTTCAGCGGTCATCCTCAACAAGTTACCAAAGAAACTTGGAGACCCTGGCCGATTTCTGATTCCATGTGAATTTACGGGGATTACTACATGCAACGCATTGGCCGATCTTGGTGCGAGCATTAATCTCATGCCTTATTCTGTATGGAAAAATCTATCTCTTCCTGAATTGACCCCGACTTGCATGACGCTAGAGCTTGCAGATCGTTCAATCACTGAACCGATCGGTATTGCTGAAGATGTCTTTGTAAATGTGGGAAAATTCCAATTTCCAGCTGACTTCGTAGTTGTTGATTTTGAACCAGACCCCCGAGTCCCCTTAATTCTCGGGCGATGTTTCTTAAAAACAAGTCATGCTTTGATAGATGTTTATGAAGGTGAGATTACCCTTCGTGTTGGCAAGGAAGCCATCACATTCAACACCTTGACCAAACTTCAAAATACACACTGATTACAACCATATTGATGTCAACAAAATATCGACGTCATCGATATGGCTTGTGAGATTATTCTCAAGAGGTCCTAGGATTTTCAAACGTGATCGCGAGATGGCAATCCCCTCCAATATTTGTCCTATTGTTTTCTACTACTGCTCTTTATCTCCATATCTCACTCCCTCGGGACAGGTGATGTTCCTCTTAATGGAAGAAGACAGATTCGTTTCTTGCTCTAGAAGATGATCCCAACTTCATCTCTGAAGCTGATCCAACTTAATCAGGATCCTGAGGGGGACATCCTGATTCTAGAAGCAATTTTGAACAGTGAACCACCACACCCCCTTCCAAATCATGAACAATATATGCCTGGAGGTAGGAAAGAACTCAAACTCTGTGAAGCTAAAACCTGTGTTGAAACTTCCGTTTAATGAACCTCTCCACGGTTGAGACTCAAGGAACTGCCAACACCCCATCTTGAATACGCATTTTTAGAAGGGTGACACAAGTTTGCCTGTCATAAAATTGTGCTAAAGACTTAAAAGATGAGGAAAAAGGCAGCTCTTACAAGGTTCTCAAGTCCCACACAAAGCGAGCCACGCTTGGAAACTCTCCGACATAAAGGGTGTTAGCCCCAGCATTTTGTACTCACAAAATTCTAAAGGACAGAGACTATGAACCATACTACTGTGCAAAGTCCAGAGAAGGGTATACCCCAAAAATTCACGATGTTATCAAAAAGGAGGTTGAAAAACTCCTTGACGCTGGATTGATTTACCCCATCTCTGACAGCCCTTGGGTGAGCCCTGTACACTGTGTACCTAAAATAGGAGGTATGACCGTCATCACAAATGAAGAAAATGAGCCGATTCCTACTCGATTGGTCACGGGATGGCGAGTATGTATTGATTACAGAAAACTTAACGAAGCCACCCGAAAAAACACTTATGCCCTTTACCATTCGATGGACCAAATGCACGAAAAGACTAGCAGAAACGAATACTACTGTTTCCTCGTGGCTTCTTGGGTTACTTACAGATCCCAAATGACCCCAAAAGATCAGAAAAGACAACATTCACATGCCCATACGGAACATTGCCCTATCGTTCGCCATGCCTTTTGGAGCTATCAATGCTTCCGGGCACGTTCCAAAGATGTATGATGGCAATCTTCCACGATATGATTGAAAAAACGATGGAAGTATTCAATAGTATGCTTTTCGGACTATGGGACGCTTTCCTCACGTGCCCTAACCCATTTGGAAAAGATGTTGAAGCGGTGTGAATCACAATTTATTGTTAAAAACTGGGAAAGAGAGCCATTCATGGTTAAAAAGGAAAGGCATTGTTCGCTTGGACATAAAAATTTCTAAGTCTGGACTTGAGGTTGATAGAGCAAAAGTGAAGTAAAAGCTAAAACTGTCCCCATCCGACTTCTGTCAAAGGTGTCCGTAGTTTCCTTGGGCACGCCGGTTTTTACCGACGATTCATTCAGGACTTCTCGAAAATTGCCCGTCCTATGACTCATTTGCTTGAAAAAGAGACTCCATTTGTCTTTTCTGAAGAGTGTATCGATTCCTTTAATACACTCAAAAGAAAACTGACTGAGGCTCCGATCTTAATTGCTCCCGACTGGGACTTGCCCTTTGAACTAATGTGCGATGCTAGCGACTTCGAATTGGGCAGTCCTCGGGCAAAGAAAAAACAGCATTTTCAAACCTAACACTATTGCAAGCAGACTATGACGAGCTCAAACCTCACTACACTACTACAGAAAAAGAATACTTGCCGTGGGGGTTAAATGCCTTGAGAAATTTCGTTCATATTCTTGTCATGTCCAAAAGCCATAGTGTATACTACTCACTCTGCCATCAGTATCTCGTTGCCAAGAAGGATGCTAAGGCAAGACACATCATGCAGGTGGTATCTTATGCTCCAAGAGTTTTGACATTGATGTTCAACAAAAACGAGCTGAAAATCTTGCTGCAGATCATCCTTTCAAGACTGGAAAATCTCACCAAGATAATTTCGAGACAAGGAAATAAATGAAGCATTCCTCTCGAAACTCCTTGATCTATAGCTCAACCTTAAAGATGATAGTACCACCCCAAGCCCCATGGTACCGCCGATTTTGCAAATTACCATGACGGGGAAATTCCGTTATAAGGAATGACATCCCACAAAAAAATAAATTCGTTCAAGGATGTCCAAGCAATTATTTCTGGGATGATCCCATTCTGTTTAAAAACTGTGCAGATCAGGTAAATAAGAACGTTGAGTTTTTCTGGCAAGAAGCTTTATAGAACATTCTCAAAGCTTGTCACAGTGGACCTACTTGGGGGAACACTATGGTGCCACCACACACATGGAAAAATCTTCGATTCAGGATTCTATTGGCCCACCATCTACAAGGATGCCCATGACTTTGTCACCCGTTGTGACATTTGTCAACGTCAAGGAAAAATTACGCAACGTGATGAGATGCCACAAAACTCCATCCAAGTTTGCGAAATCTTTGACATCTGGGGCATTGATTTTATGGGGCCGTTCCCGTCTTCAAGAGGGAACAAATACATACTCGTGGCTGTTGACTACTTGTCAAAATGGGTTGAAGCAAAAGCGCTCCCCACCAATGATGCCCGAGTTGTCTGTAAATTTTTGAATAACTTCGCTCTCTCAGATTGTGCACCCCGAGCTATCTAAGTGATCGCGGAACTCACTTTTGCAAATGACCAAATTACAAAGGCATGCATAAGTATGGAGGTTAACTCACCCGCTCCTCCACCAGCTTATCACCCACAAACAAGTGGGCAAGTTGAGGTGTTTAAATCCGTGGTTTAAAGCGTATTCCTTGAGAGAACCGTGGGGGAAAATCGTGGCCACCTGGTCGATAAATTAAGATGAAGCTTTATGGCCTTTCGCACAGCTTACAAAACACCCATCGGGTACACTCCATATAAGCTTGTGTACGGGAAGGCATGTCATCTACCGATCGAGCTAGAGCACAAAGCCTACTGGGCTCTCAAGCATACAAATTTTGATGTTCAAACTGCGGGTGATCACAGGAAAGTTCAACTGAATGAACTAAATGAACTTCGTGATCAGGCCTACGAAAACTCTTTGATTCTAACAGAGAAAACCAAAGAGGATACTCGATGCTCAAAGATCAAAAACCCCCCGCGTTTTCAACGTTGGAGATGTGTTCTCTTACTTTTCAATTCTAGACTGAGATTTCTCGAGGCAAATTGAAATATCCCGTTGGTCCGGAACCATTCACCATTGTCCAAGTTTTTTCCTTATGGCAACTGTCCGAGTTATCTCAAAACTCGGCCCAACTTAAAGTGAATGGTCCATCGAATAAAACACTACTTTGGAGGGGACATACCAAACCGAGGGTTGTCCCGGATCTCCAAACGATCCCCATAGGACCAATAAAAATATCGGGGGACTGGTCAAGCGTCGACCCTAAACAAGCGCTTCGTGGAGGCACCCCCATGCTTATGCCAGTATATCTCTTTCTTTATTTAATAAGTGTTTTTGTGGTGTGAAGGGCTTTCATCTTCCATCACCCGTGTTTTGTTGTTGTGTGCTTTTATCATATTCCAGATTTCCGGATTGTGAGACTCTCGTACCACAAGCGTTTCACATACCTCAGCTTTCATTTTGGGAATCCAGTATCCAAATCTAATCGACTAACGTTTTATCTTTTGGCACACTTCATAAACGGCCTTAGATTTACGTAGGTACCCCTTTGAAACATCGAGGACGATGTTTAGTTCTAGTATGGGGGGGGGGAATCTTCGATTTGATTTTTGCCTGCAGTCGTTGTTATCACGTAATCCCGTTTTTACCACCAAATTTTTGCAAAAATACCAAAAAAATAAAAAAATTTAAAAAAAAATTTCAAAAATAAAATAAGTGTTTTGTCACAGTTTTGACTTTCCTAATGGGTAGAATGAGAATAATTTTTGACTCGATCGGCGTGTGAGACCAGCTAGTTGCCTCAACTCACCACAGGAGGCTACAGCTTCAACGAATTCGATTACTTCGAATTTTAATAAGGTGAAGAACAAGAAGTGATAGAGTTAAATATAAGTTTATGTGCCAAGCAAGATTCTTCTAAAACTTATATGAGTAACTTGTGGCTTTTTCTCCCATTAGCTTCTAATCCACCTAATCATACGTACTCAATTCAGTTCAACTAAGTCAATCAATGTTTTTAGAAAAAGCTTCAAATTTGTATCTTGATTCTTTAAAACGAGATTTTTCTGTTCTTAATAATTCGAAAGTTAAAATGCCAAAGAAGCATGAATGAAGTATGAATGCAAAAATGCATGAATATTGAAATTTTGCCAATGAAGCATACATTTGATTATATGAGCCAAGTAAAAGATGTGTCCGTGATATCCTACTAAAACTCCGCTAACCACGAGTGGGGGGTTCAAACTAAGACATCTTACTTCTAAGAGATTTGGTGTGTTGTGATATCTCACGCAGGAAACAGAGGTCTAGGTGAGGTTCATACCTAGACACTTATCCCTTAGCCATATATGAAAAAAAAAAAAAAAAAAAAAAGAAGGTGTTGTTGTGGATTTTCCCACTACGCTAGCAACGGGGTGGGTTTTCAAACTAAGAACATCGGTCGTTGGTTGTGATATCCTACTAGGGAGCGAGGCCTAGGTAGGTGTTCAAACTAAACAACGCATTCCTAGCCTTAAGAACTTATGAGTATAATGATGAAGATGTTGCAAAAAGTTCTACAGTTAAAATCTCGTTCTTTAAAATCAAGTTACAAGGTCCTAATAAGTTGTTTGCTTTGAGGTCATGATCACTTGAATCACGACTATGAAAATAAGTTGATCTATGGCTGAATTGAAATGAGCACACACATTTAAATCATACATTCATGTTGGGAGTTAAAAGTTCACAAGTCATAAGTATGAGTGCTTAGCATTTAGACTTATATTGACAAATGATCTTGTTTAATTGCTTGGTTTGGAACTAGTGAAAAATCGGGGACGATGAATTTATCCGTCAGGACATCCATAGATTATTCTATGGTCGTTTCTCACTCTATTATCCCATGGTAAATAAAGGGAGTCAAAACAAGAGAAACTAAAAAAGAAAAATCCAAAAATATTAGGGATAGTTAGTGTACAAATAAAAAATTGGTGAAAACGGGACTTATCGAAGCTTTTTTAGTTTTCCTTAACGAACACTTTGCTACTTTTCAAAGTTATTAGTCGAGGGAGATTAAGATTCTTAGTTTTCGTAAATGCTTACTTCATAGCATTGCGTGAGGACACGGCAATACCTTAGTATGGGGGATTTTGGTATGTGCTTAATCACACATACCTTTTACCTTTAAAAACGAGCTAAAATAACCAAAAACGGACTTAAAATGCCAAATATATGCTTGTTTTGCTAATTGTATTGTGCAGGAACGGATAACCAAGAAAAGGACGAAAAACAAAGCCAAACGACAAAACCCGTACTCACGAATGAAAAGACTGTGAAAGACAAAGCCAAATCAAAGCCGGAAAGTCAATCAAGTCAAAAAGTCAACAGAAAAGTCAACTGGTCAAAGTCAAAGTCAACCCAAGTCAACCCCGAGGTCAAAGTCAAAAAAATATAAGTTCAGGGACTGAAATTGTCAATCCCTAAACTTATATATAAAGAAGAAAAGAGGAAAAGAGAAGACAAGGGCTGATTTTGTTATTTACTCAAAGTAACAAGTGGGGGGGCAAAACTGCCAACCCCCCTAACTTGTATACACCAAGGACGGTGGGTGAAAAGAGTTATATAACTCTTGGGGACTTGTTTTGCCAAGTCCCCAAAAGTTATATAACCACAGGGACGAAATGTGCAAACACACAAGTAACTTTGAGGGGTTAATGTTGTCAACTCCCCCAACCTTCACTCTGTTATACCTCCCAACTTCTTTTCCCGCTTCCCTTTTCCCTCCCAAACAACTCACGGGTTGTTTAACCCCGTTTTACCCCATGAACCTTCACCACCTCCATGGGTAATCAATTTCCCCCTCCTCCACCACCTTTCCCAGCAACAAATGTGCCAACTTGGCAATCCCACACCCCCCAAGACCTATTTCGACGGCTAAGATTGATTTTGAAGATTGAAGGGCCAAGATTAGAGGTTTAAACCTCTCACAAAACAAACACACCTGTGTTTGTGTGTCTACAAACAAGCACAACAAGAAGAAAGAGAAAAAGAAGACATAGTTGTATATTTTCGGCTATAAAAGCCTTGTAAGCCATTGTGGCAAATAGAGAGTTTTAATTCAGTTTTTAATTAAGTTTTTATTGTAGTTTAAAGTGTTTTTAAGTTAATGTCTTTTTATATTGCAATTGTAATTTATCAGTTTTAAAAGAAAAATAAGCCGTTTTTACTTCATAAGCTCTCAATAAGCTAATTTGAGCTTATTCTTGTCAATAAGCTCTAATTAAGTTTAAAACTTGCCCTTTCATACTGTTTTAATTTGAAATCAGCTCATAAATGTCCATTTGAGTGCATTTTGGAAGCTATTTGAAGTAATAAGCTCCCAAGAGCTTATTGAGCTTTTAAGCTCAGGTTTAGAGGCTAAGGGGCCATTAGGACATGCTTTTTAGGCCACTCACTCAGAAAGAGTGGCCTTGGTTCTGAGGCAACAAAAATCCAAGGTTTCAATTCTTAAATCTTCATATTAGCTTAATTTTTAGCTTAAAATATTAGCTTATTTACTTTCAATTCCTGTTAAATTACTTGCAAACATATTTCCTAGGCTTGTTCTCTAGTTGTTTTAAGTTTTCATTAAATAAGATTTGTGTAATCCCCACCGCTATCTTTCAAAACTAGTCCACTTAGCTAGTATAGAAACTAGCTAAATATTTCCAAATAATCAGGCAAAATTATAGCTTAAATAGTTTAACTAGGTCATTTTAAATAGAAGTGGATAAAAGGTTTTAAAAGTAAATAATGTTAAAATAGATTTTAAAAAGCACTATTGGTTTACAGTTTTTGAGTAAAGGGGTGTTTGGCATAAGCCTAAAAATGGGTCAAATTGGTCTTGGCATGGGTTATGACCATGAGGTTGGTTTTAGCTTAAGTTGTTAAGCTCATATAAGCTGTTTTTAGAAAGTTTACAGTTTTAAAATAGTTTTCTAAAGTTTTTAAATCCATTTTCATCACTGTGAGGTTTTTAAGAAACCCACAAGTGCTTATTTGATTAAGCACTTGTAGGTTTAAGTTTTAGCATTAAAAGTTTGTGTTTTGAGTGTCCAAAAAGGCTGTCAAAAGCCTCTTGTCTTTGGACTTTGGTAAGTCAAAGTTTACCCAAGTCTTTGTGTCAAAGTTTTTAATAAGTCCCCAAACACCTTTTTCACAGTCCAAAAATCAGCAAGTAAAAATGATTTCAAAAGCTGAAAATTGGTGGCACAAATCCCCTTGGCTAATAACACACCATCTTTTTTAAACTACTTTTGTGTTTTTTAGAGCTTAATAATGACAGCTAAAATAAGCTGACAAATAAGCCCTTGAGATTGCCTTAAATCTCTCCCTGGTGCAGAAGAAGGGCACTTTAGGGTCAACTTTCTCAGCCAATAAGCAACACTTAACCAACATTTTGGCTTTATTTTTAAGATCTATAAAGCTCTTAAATAAGCCCTCAAGTTTCAGGCCTTAGGCAGCTTACTATTGTGTGCTCATTTTTTAAGCCCAATCTTGCCTCTTGGCTGTTTTTAGTTTAACTTAGGCATAGGGATTGCTTATTTTTTTTGACTTTGGCTTATTGAGCTTATTTCATAAGCTCAGTTGTTTCCTAATAGCATTTTAGGTTAGTTTAAGTAGTTGTTTAGCTTATTTACTCTTTTTCTAGCTTATTTGTCCTAAGTTAAGCAAATTTTAGTCTTTAAGCTTTCTTTAAGCTTTTCTGCCACAATAAGCTCCCCACAGCTTATCTAGTTTAGCTCTTCCTTTCCTTTTTAGCTTAATTAAGTTAGTTTAATTCCCTTTTGCTTATTTTAGTCATTAGCTTAGCTTATTCGACCATAAGACTTAGAAAAATTGGCCTTTAAGCCATTTTAGCTTGCTGTCAACTTTAAGCTTATTTTTAAGCTTATTCTTTTGATAAAAGTGAAAAGTGCATTTGTTAAAGTTGTGTAGTATAAGCCCCTTAATAAGTTTGTAGTTTTAAGTTTTAGCTGAAAATCATTTTTTAATAAGTCAAAAATAAGCTGAAATCGTAGGGTTTATTTTGTATATAGTTGATAGTTCAAGGTTAACTATTTTCATTGTAGTGTAAATTCTAGATATTTTGCCCGCCTACCTTTTAGTTTCATTTCTTACCATTTCTACCCTAGAGTTTTAAAAAATAAAAAATAAAAGGGGAAGACACTTGGTCCGGGTGAGCAAGACTCGAACCCGGGACCAAGCGGTACATCCCCTTTAACTCACACACACTTAACCACTGCGCCCTTGGGTCTTTTTCGTTAAAGACTCAAGGGCTTAGTTATTTAAAGGGTATTTGAGCTCATAAGCTAATAAGCTGTCCAAGCTTATTTTCGGGCTTATTTGTTAAGCTGTGTTGTGTTTGTTATTTTTCATAGGATTGTTAAGTTGTAAAGTATTTTTAGAAAATTTTTCAGAATTTTTCGTAATCATTACTATTTTTTATAATTTAATATTTAGTTAAAAGTTTGTTAAAATTCATAAAAAATACAAAAATTATCAAAAAAATATTTTGCTTTTTTTAGAAAATTTTCTTTTGTCATCTAGTTTGTAGGAAAAATATAAAATTTTTCGTAGGGTCATTTTTTTAATACAAAACTTTTTAACTTTTTTTAAAGAACGGTCCGGGTAACGGGATTTTTGTTTTGACTCGTATTTTGGTCAAACGTAACTCCTGTTTTTGGTCTAGTCTTTTTCATTCTTCGTTATTTGTCCATAGAGTATTTTTTACGAAAGCGAAATTTCTTCGTAAAGGCTTATTTTTAAAGATTTTAAGTGTTTATTCCCCCTTTTGTTTCGGGAATTCGGGCCTTCGTTTTCTAGTTTAATTTCATAATTTTTAGGGTTTTCTTAAACGTTTTAGTTCGTTATTGTTTAATTTGACTTTTTCAACTTCCCAAACTCATTCCTTCCTTCAAACTCAAATCTTCGATCGTATCGATTTACCATTCCAGCCTCGTTGGGGATAAACGACCCGGGAAAGCTCTATACTACTTCTCGGTATCATTGATTCTGCTTTTAGACTATTCTTACTATATATTTTATATTTCATTATATTATATATATTTTAAGGTATAGTTTGAACGGATCAAGTATCCCTCCAACAAAGTCTGTACCAACTTCCCGTTGTAAAACGTGGACTGTGACTCCCTCAGAGTATTACCACTCTGATCCCTGACGATCTCTATACCAAGTATATTTCCCTTTGTTTTATCCAGCAAACCCTTGGTAGCGAAGATCTCAGCCTTGCATCCGCAAAAAAAACCATATCATCTATATAGAAAAATAGATGTATGAACATACCTGGTGTATACTCCCAGTAATAGCATCAACTACGTCGTCACTTGCTAACGTATAATCTCTCTCTCTAAAACTGCATTTCTTGCAATCGTTGCTGAGCACATACACATCTGACCGAGCATCCATATCATCTTTCAATCCAGCCTTCTACTTGGAAATCACCTCACAAGCAACTGTATTATTAAAAGTCAATGACTCATGTGCATATATCTTCTCCACTTCAGCAACTGCAAAAGCAGCCACATAACTGTCCTTCTCTATAACTGAATTCGTTCCCATGCTGATGTGAAGCTTTTATATCCCTATCACGTGCTGGATGATAGTAAATCAAATCCGTAATTTTTACTTTCCTGTGAACCAACTACATATCGACATCCATGAGGTTCCACCTTAAATAGTATGATCCTCGTGTGGTTCCAACATCAAACTCAAACTCTTGCAATAACCAACGGAAAATAAGTCAACACGACTTAAGGTACATAAGTTCTTCAAAAGATAGACATATCCAAACGAAATAATAAATGTCTTGAAAAGAAACAATTCATATATCAAAACTGAGATCTCTAGGGTAAGTCCACACTCAGCTACTCATATCCCGAAAGCCACCCCCACTCTTAGCTTAGATAACCATGCCGCATGGAAAAGGAAGTGCGGGTTTTATCTTTTTTTTTTTTCTGAGCTATACAAAGCCCAAGTGAAACAGATATATATAATCGAATGCAAAAGATAATGAATCAAGAGGATACGATACAAGGTACAAAGGATATCACAAGACATGATCAAAGGGATACAAATATAAGGTAAGACAAATCAGAAGATCAAATCATAGTGTAGGATAAGATGAATCATAAAGTCGAATCAAGTCTAATTACTAAGCCCAAACAAATCATATCATAGTAACCATGGAGTAGCGGAGCTCTAAATGTGAAAGACGTAAGTATGCAAGCCCAAACATCAGTCACCCAAATATCCAAATATCATAATGTCCATAATCCATCGAATACAAAACAAATCTAGATGCATCCTATACCCCGCTTAAACAAATAACAATCATCATAGTGCACATAAATATCAAATGGGGGACCGGTTTGAGAAATCACTCACCCGACACATGATCATGCCAAAGATGCATCAATGACACTTCCATGTAACCTTTCATGGCTAGGAAACAAATAGTGGCTTGGTTTCTCAAACTGAAGGTTCAAAGCAAAGTCCATATCAAGTTCATTGCAAAGAGATCATAGCAAAGTTTCAATGTCAAAGTTCAAATAATAAAGGTTCAAATATAGTAAAAGGTTCAAATATCAAATGTTCAAATATCAAAGGTAGCATAACATTTCAAATGGAACATAAATGACAGATCATATCAGAAAGCCAAGATAAAAGCTCAGAGCAAAATGTAGCACATACATAAGTAATCAAGATAGTGAGGAATATGTCATGAGAAACCTAACCGATAGAGTGTCAGAAATATCTGTACGAATACCGAACGAACGAAAAGCAACCGCATAAATAATAAAAAGGTAAAGAGGTGTAGGTATTAAGAATATCCCATACCTAATTCCCGAAGCAAAGCAATATCAAAGAAAACACCACATTGCAATCACAATCACTCCTCTTGAGATTTTGTGAGAAGGTGAGTAGGGTTTTTGGTTGATGAGATAGGGTGGAGGGTTGATGAAATTGGACCGAAACCTAAAGAAACGATGAATTCGAATTACAAACCCTCATTTAAGGTTATACTTTCATTTTTAGAAACTTTCCATTTTAGTAACTTATCCATTTTTAGTAAACTTTCCATTTTTGGTAACTTTCCCCAAATTAATAATATTCATATTTGAGATTCCTATAAGTATCTTGAATAGCTTAGGGACTTAATATGTCAACCTTACAAGTTTAGGGTTAAAGATGACAGCTTCCCATATATTAGGTTTATTATGAAAAAAAATCAACAATTTTTCAAGGTTAAAAGGGTAAATACAAAGTTTCACATTTTATTTCAGATTATACCTTTCCATTTTCATAATTACAAGTCAAATCCCTTAAATTTTACACTAATTTACTTATTAGTCCCCCTTTTTGTTAATTAATTATTTAAACATTATCTTTAATTATCCATAATTACAAAACAAGCCCTTATAGATTCAAATATGACAAAATCATACTTTATACATTAAATACTAACCAAACCTTCCACTTTTCAGAATTTACAATTTCAGTCCCTCTATTTTAATTAATTAATTTCTAATTACTTATTATATGTAATTAACCATTTTAATCCAAAATAATATCAATATGACATTTTATACCCCCAAACTTATTTTAGACAGAATATAATAAGTATAATAACATGTCTAAAATAGACCCCATAGTTTCAGAAATTTCAAAACAAGTCCTTATACTTTTAAATCATAATTCGGCTGACTAATTAATCAACAAAACCCTAATTGAATTTTTCCCAATCACAAACATAATTATTTCCTAATCATTGGAATTAAATGCACCTGGAAAAATTATCAAAACCCTAACCCTAATTTTATTTCTTTCCTTTTTCTTTAATTCGAAATCGGCAAACAATGAATAAATCCCATAATTATTCGAATTCACCTAATTTTTCTCCAACAATTTTATCTGAGTCATATAATGAATATAATTTTTTTTTTAACCTTTAGAAAAATATAAAATCAATTTTACAAATATTATTTGTGCCGATTTCATAATTAGCTAAAAATTAGGGTTTCGAACATGTTTTAATTTATAAAATCAAAATAACATGCATGATAATTTTTCTTAAGCATAGGGACGAATTAATATGAGGAAATTGAGATTCAAAAATACCTTTGATGATTTCTGATGATTTAATAATATTGAAACCCGGTGCTTATTCGAAACCCAAAACAAATACCACAATCGAACCAAGCCTTTACAATCTTCCCACTATTTTTCCCACAATCCTTGACCTTCAAAACACCCTAGAAAAGTGCTTTCCCTTGAAAGAACTTTGTGCCGCCTCTTTTATGTTTTTAGGGTTTCGGTGATTATGGTTTTTAGGTTTTAACAAATAAGATGTATAAAAGAAATATATTAGGTAGTTTGACCAATTTTATGGGCTTTCTAAATGGCTACATCTGACTTTTAACTTGCCAATATTGATTTTGTAACTATCCATATTTAATTTACTTTAATTTGTATTAAATACATAATTAAATACACTTAATTTCGGCATAACTTATATATTCATAAACATTAATTATTTCCTTTATATAATATAAGGTATTTTAATATTACATAAATTTTCATAATTGTCACATGTTGCATTTTTATAATTTCTAACATTTAAATGAAGTTTATTTAAGCTTTTATGGAATTTTCTTGCATTAGGGGTATTTTGGTAATATTATACTTGTTGAGATTTTTAGGTTTTACAAAGTTGATGGAAGGTCCATGGAGAGATGCTCGACCAAACTTCTTGTTCTTAAGCCATGAACAAAGCCAGAGATTCGTTGTTCTTCATGTAAACCTAAGATTTGCAAGGTATCATCCGTATATCTGGTGATGAAGGCTCTAGTGCTTTCGCGTTCTATTTGTTTAATGTTGTGAACTGCCAAGTGTGTCTTTGTGAATTTCTTTTGCTGGCTGAAGTATGATCGGAACTTGTGCGATCACCAGAATGGATTCATGTTCCTCGTACAAAGACATATCAGGTTGAAATTTGATCAAAAGGATAAGATGCGACAATCAATGGATGATAAATGGTTATCCCCTCAAAAGAGATACATGAAAGACAAATCGTGAACGTTGCGATAACTGCGGATGAAGCCCACGACGATACGAAACCTCTTCCAATACGTTCCAAAATTTCAAACGGACCAATGAATCGAGGACTGAGCTTGCCCTTAATCCCAAAACGTTTAACTCCTCTGAATGGCGAAACTTTCAGAAATACACGATCTCCAACTTGAAACTCTAAGCCACGTCGATGCTTATCAGCATAACTCTTCTGTCGCGATCTAGCCTCTTTTAATTTCTCCTTAGCAACAGCCAACTTCTCATTAGTAATCTCAATGATCTTCCGAGACCTGTTCAAGCAAACGTTTCACCTACTTCATCCCAGCAAATAGGAGCTCGACATTTCTACCATACAAAAGCTCGAAAGGTGCTAGCTTGATGCTACATAGCCAACAATTATTGTAGGCAAACTCCACCAAGCAACAAATATTCAGCCCAACTCCCTCCATTCCAAAGCACAAGCCCGTCAACATATCTTTCCCAAAGTCTGAATGTCCTCTCTACTGACCATTGTTTGAGGATAAATGTGTACTAACTTAGACGAGTACCCCAGCTTTATGTAATCCTTTCCAAAAAAGAACGTACACCTTCGGATCACTGTCGGATACAATAGCAGTCGGAGTACCATGCATGTCTAACAATTTTCCTTCGTAAAATCTCCGCCAACTTACTAATACCATAGTTCATCCGAATGGGTAAGAAATGACAGACTTGGGTTAGCCGATCAACAACACCCCAAATCGCATCATTCTTTTCTAGTATAGGCAAACCAGTAACGAAATCCATGGAAATCTCATCCCATTTCCACACATGAAACTCCCAACGACTGTACACGAAACCACTAGCCCTCTGATGTTCAATTTTGACCTGCTGACAAGTCATACATTTGGATACAAACGTAGCCACATCTTGCTTCATGCCGTTCCACCAAAAGTACTGTTTCAAATCTCTGTACATTTTGGTTGAACCTGGATGAATAGTAAATGGAGAACTATAGCTTCGTCATAACCTCTTCGTCAGCGAATTACCATGATCATTGGAACACATACCTATCTTCAAACCAACAACACCAGTCATCATCAATCACTGAAACTCAGATGTATACCGTCTTCAACATCTGCACAATAGCCCACAACTCAACTGTCGTCCCATTGAGCTTCTTTGTCTGTAGCATGAGGTTAGACTCTAACCACATACTCTATCCAATAGTCTACCTAGAACACATACACATAGCTCAACCTCTAAACGCTGCTACAAATCACGAAGATTATAGAACAAAACAAGCTATCATCCCAGATTTTCGACTAAGTGCGTCGGCAACCACATTAGCCTTGCCCGGATGGTACGTATTGTAGTGTCATAATCTTTCAGAAGTTCCAAACCATCTTCCTCTGTCGCATTTAAGTTCTCGCTGATAAAAAATATATTTAGACTCTTATGATCTGTAAATATATCACAATGCATCACCATACAGATAGTGTCTCCAGATCTCAATTCAAAAACCACGGCACAAGCTAACTCAAGATCATGTTGGATAATTTACTTCATAAGGCTTCACGTCTTGAAGCGTAGGCGATCACCTTCCCATGTTGCATCAAAACACACCAAACCTTTCTCGAGTGCGATCACTGTATATATCTTAAACCACCGGATACCTGATTAATAGTCAATATCGAGCAGACACCAATCTCCATTTCATTTCCTCAAAACTATCATCCCGCACATCCGTCCACAACAAACTTCTCAACGCCTTTCCATCACGGGTAAGAGGTAAAGCAAACCGGGAATAAAACCCTCAACAAAACGTCGGTAATCATCCAGCAATGCCCCAGAAAACTTCTCACCTCCGTCACCATAGTAGGGTCTCCTCAGGCCATTTGGTGATAGCTTTCAACCTTTGATGGAATATCCATAATGATCCAACTGCTATACAATATGACCAAGGAAAGCGACTCTGCTGAACCAGAACTCGCACTTCGAGAAACTTCGCCATACAACTTCTTCTGTCCTAAGATCTCAACACAATCCGTAGATGTCGCCCATAGCTCTTTTTTCGACTTGGAGTAAAAGATGAAGTCGTCATAATGAAAACACAATAAAGACAAACTTATCAAGGTACTCGTGGAAATAAACGGTTCATCAAAATCCATAAACACGGCAGGAGCATTAGTCAACGGCAAAAAAAAAACAGGACAGCGAGAAGAGGTTTATGCGAAGTGCATAACAAGAACTCATAGTGCCCATAAACGCGTACGAAAACCATCTTAAGAAATATCTTGCCCTCTCACACGAAGCTGGTGATAACCAGACCGCAGATCAATCTATGAGAAAAATAATTGGCCCCTTGCAGTTGTCAAGGAACAAATCGTCGATTCGCGGAAGAGGATAGCGGTTACGAATAGTAATACGGTTGAGTTCGCGGTAATCAATACACAAGCGCATGCTCCCATCCTTCTTCTTAACAAATAAGCACCGAGCAAACACCCCACGTGAAACACTGGGTCCTAATAAAACCTTCTTCAACATCCTTGTAACTGCTCCTTTAACCTCCTTCAATTCACAGTGCCTACAATACGAAGCCTTTGAAGATCAGGTATCAGCAACCGTAAATTAACTCAATGCCAAATATTGTCCCACCCCCCCCCAAGTCATCTCTAAGCCCGGAGTAAGTCCAGGAAGTTCAACATACGGAAAAACATCATCGAATATCACGAACAACAGAAAGATTTTCAATATTAGGACTCCCCAAAGATGTGTCCAATGACAGAACCAGAAAACCGTTGCACCCATGAGAAATCAAGTTACGAGCCTTCAATAGCAGAAGATGAGCTTTACGGACTTAAGCGGTGAGGAACCATGATAAACAAATTCAGGTTGGCGAACGTTACCAAAGATCACAGTCCTAGCATAGCAGTCAATGGTAGCTCGATGAGAAGCCAACCAATCCATGCCAAGAATCACATCAAAGTCGAACATATGGATAGGAAGTAAATTCGCAGAACGAATACGATCATCAAAACGTAGAGGGCAGTTAACATATTCATGGTCAATAAGTATATGGTTCTTCATTGGGGTTGAAATGATTATACGTTCGATTAATGGTGTAGGAGTCATATTAAGTTTCTACGGGTAGTCACCATCTGAACGATCGAGAAAACGATTAGCAAACGAAAACAAGATAGGTTACGGAAGAGAGTTACGCAGAAGGAACCTAATGTCTACCCAATCCTAGACAGCATAGCGAAGCTCTAAGGACATAAGACCATCGCATGATTAACCTGGAAGATCTTGATACCATACATTGTAACTCCCCGCCAAAAGGGTAGAAGATATTACAAATATTGGTGTGACATCAAAAGCAATATACTTAATACCTAGCATAAACAGCGGAAGTCTTAAATAATTAACCAAAGGAAATAAGTCAACATGACTTAAGGTACATAAGTTCTCAAAGGATAGACATATCCAAACGAAATAACAAATGTCTTGAAAAGTAATAAATCATATATCAAAACTAAGATCTCTAGGGTAAGTCCACACTCAGCACTCATAGCTCGAAAGCAACCCCAGCTCCTAGCTTAGATACCTGCCGCAGGAAAAGAAAGTGCGGCTGAGCTTACAAAGCCCAGTGAACAGATATATATAAACGAATGCAAAAGATGACGGAAAAATCAAAGGATACGATACAAGGTACAAAGGATATCACAAGACATGATCAAAGGAATACAAATATAAGGTAAGACAAATCAGAAGTCAATTCATAGTGTAAGGTAAGATGAATCAGAAAATCAAATCAAGTCCAATTACCAAGCCCAAACAAATCATATCATAGTAACCATGGAGTCATGAGCTCCAAATTTTTGTGAAAGGAACGGTGGAAATGCAACCCAAACATCCTCCCAAATATCCAAAATTATCATAATGTCTAATCATCGAATACAAAACAAATCTAGGATGCATCCATACGCCCCTTAAACAAATAATAATCTTCATAATGCGCATATAATATCAAATGGGGGACGGCGTGAGAAATCACTCACTCACACATGAGTCATGCCAAAGGTGCATCAATGACACGGCCGATGATAACCTTCCCAATGTCTAGGAAAATAAATAGAGGGCTCGGTTCGCAACGTGAAGGGTTCAAAGCAAAGTCATATCAAAGTTCATTTCAAAGGGATCATAGCAAAGGTTCAATGTCAAAGGTTCAAATATCAAAGGTAGCATAGCAGGGTTCAAATGGAACATAATAACAAATTCATTAAGAGAGCCAAGATAAAAAAGGCTCAGAGCAATTACAAATCACATAAGAAATCAAAGATAAAGAGGAATATGTCATGAGAAACCTTAACGATAAGGTCAGAATATCTGTACCTTATTCCGAAGCAAAGCAATAATCAGAGAAGACACCACAGGAATATCAAAATCACTCATCCCGTCTTGACCGAATGACCTAAGAAATGATGAATTCGAATTAACAAACCCATTCATTTAATTGTACTTTCTAGTATAGTAACTTTCCATTTTTAGTAACTTTCCATTTTTAGTAACTTTCAAATTAAGTAACTTTCTTTTTTAGTAACTTTCCATTTTTAGTAATAATTATATCATTTGAGATTCTATTAAGTATTTTAAATAGCTTAGGGACTTAACATGTCAACCTTTTAAGTTTAGGGTTAAATATGACAGCTTTCCATATTTTAGGGTTTAATATACAAAATCAATAATTTTCAAGGTTAAAAGTGTAAATATCAAAGTTTCACATTTTATTCAGATTATACCTTTCATTTTATGTATTTACAAGCCAAACCCTTAATTTACAAATTTACAATTAGCCCCTTATTGTTTATTAATTATTTGAACAATATCTTTTACTTATCCAAATTACCAAACAACCCATATAGGACCAATTGATGACAAAATCATACTTATACATTAAATACTAACCAAACCTTATACTTTTCAGAATTTACAATTTCAGTCCCTCTATTTTAATTAATTAATTTCTAATTACTTATTATATGCAATTAACCATTTTAATCCAAAATAATATCAATATGACATTTTATACCCCCCAACTTATTTTATACAGAATATATTAAATATAATAACATGTCTAAAACAGACCCCATAGTTTTAGAAATTACAAAACAAGTCCTTATACTTTTAAAATCACAATCGGCTAACAAATAAATCACTAAAACCCTAATTAAATTTTTCCCCAAACATTTCCCAATTTTTATACAATCATTAGCATTAATAGAACCTAGGAAAATTATTAAAACCCTAACCTAATTTTATTTCTTTCCTTTTTCCTTTTATTCGAAATCGGCAAACCAAGTTAAATCCCAAATAACATTTGAATATTTATAAAATATTTTCAACAATTGATTCTAGTCATATATATATAACCACCTATAAAAATATAAAACAATTTTACAAGGTCTTTTAATCCGATATTCATAATAGCTAAAAATTAGTGTTTTTGAACATGTTTTAATTTATAAAATCAATATAACATGCATGAATATTTTTCTTAAGCATAGAACGAATTAATATGATGAAAAATGAGATACAAAAATACCTTTGATGATTCTTGATGATTTTATGAATTTATGCTTTTCGGTTGAGTATTTCAAACCAAAACAATTACCACAATCGAACCAAGCCTTAAACAATCTTTCCAATATTTTTCCCACAATCCTTAACCTTCAAAACACCCTAGAAAAATCGTGCTTACCCTTAAAAGAACTTTGTGCCACCTCTTTTATGTTTTTAGGGTTTCGGTAATTATGGTTTTTAGGTTTTAACAAATAAGATGTATAAAAGAAATATATTAGGTAGTTTGACCAATTTTATGGGCTTTCTAAATGGCTACATCTGACTTTTAACTTGCCAATATTGATTTTGTAACTATCCATATTTAATTTACTTTAATTTGTAATAAATACATAATTAAATACACTTAATTTCGGCATAACTTATATATTCAATAACATAATTATTTCTTTTATATAATTTATCAAGGTATTTTAATATTACATAAATTTTCAATAATTGTGTCACATGTTGGCATTTTTATAATTTTCTAACCTTTAAATGAAGTTTATTTAACTTTTATGAATTTTCATAGTTCATTAGGGGTAATTTTTGGTAATATTATACAGTTGAGATTTTAGTTTTTACTAAAGTTGATGGAAGGTCCCCTGGATAGATGCTCTACCAAACTTCGTGTTTCTTAAGCCAGAACACAAGCCAGAAGATTCTTGTTCTTTTCATGTAAACCTAAGGATTTCAAAGGTACTTCCGTATATCCTGGAGATGAAGGCTCAGTTGCTTTCCGCGTTCTATTTTTGATAATGTAGTAACTGCCAAGTGTGTCTTTGTGAATTTCTTTTGCTGGCTGAAGTATGATCGGAACTTGGCTTTTAGATCCTTATAGTTAAGGATTGCAAGCTGTTCTGACTATACCACCATATTGGTGGAATCTTTAGAGTTGTACGTGAACATGTGGCAAGCTACGGGCATCAACCATTTCTGCATGCAAATAACCCCTTCGAAAAGGTGCAAGAAATTATCTGGGTCCCTTTTTCCATCGTAAGAACCAATATGGGAAGGCATTTTTAGCCCGTCCGGAAGAGGATAATCTTCGATTCAGCGAACAAAAGGGGTTACGAAACCTACGGAGTCTGCGAAGGGTCTTGCAGGGTTTGGGTATGCAGACATATTTGGTGGTGCGTACATAGACTATGCATAGAAGGGGTAGCTACTCAAAGGAGTAACAGTGGGATGCATAGGTCCATTATATAAAGGTACGCTATTTTTGGTAAAATCCTGCGGTATATACCCTCCTTGATAAGTGAAGGCTCCCCCAGCAAGGGGATTGCCCATCTGGGTCTGGAAAAGGATATTCGGAGCTTGTCCATGGACAAGGTTCACAGGTGGTTGAGAGTAGGGGTTAACAAGGGTAGGCACAAGTCCAGTAGGAATATGCAAACTACTAGGTATGAAAGGTTGAGCATGGTGTGAGAGAAGGGTACCGTTAGGGGGAAGGTTTCCGCCCATGTTAGTCGAAGGCTAATGGCCTCTCTGAACGGAGGTTAACGATGACCGTAGGGGTTGACTATTTTTGTTTATTCCTAAGTGACCCGCCAAAGGTGGGGGAAGATTCGCCCCCCTATTTTCACCTTCCCTTGCTTTGATCTCTAAAGGCCTAATACCTTCTGCATTCCTTCCCCTCCTGTTTCTTTCCCTGTTTGGTGCATCCTCGAATCTCACAACTCTTTCTCGTTGTCTGTGGACCCCAGGGAACCTGAGCCAGATGGTCGGAGTAGCTTCCCTGCGAGGCTCATGCCTTGGTTCCATCTCTCGATCTTCATCGTAGTCCTCACTGAAGTATTCGAGTTCAGTTCGAAGGTCTTCATTAAATATCTACCTTCGTCGTTCTCTTAAGAGAGATTCAAGGATTTCATAATTTGCTTCTACAAAGGCAGGACTAATCGTAGGGTTGGGATTAGTCGAAGTGGAAGCATGATATGCAAATGGCATGTTTTCAAGAGTAGTGGCGGTAAACACGGTAGTAGTTATAGGCAGTCTTTCGCTAGTGGTGTTGCTTGGTATTTGTGGTGGTGTTGAGAAACCTGGTGGTGGCATCATTTCTCTTCCGTTTGTCATGCCGGAAAAGTAGGTAGAGTGGTTTTGAGGTTATTTGACTTGGTTAGGAGGGGACTAATTATTGCGGCCCTATGGATGGCGCCACTGATTGTGCAAATATAGGCACGATCAGGCTTCGATGAGATCGAAGGATGCTTTAGGTGATTGCTGAGTATCCAAGTCTTGAATAACCTGTGTCAACACAAATGAAAACACTATGTTAAGTGAAGCGTATGGGGTTTCCCTGCGAATCACCTTCGGCGTGAGAGTAAGTGTGTGCTTTGTATTTGGTAAAGTATGATAACGTAAGTAAGTGTGTGTAAAATTTCTGCCCATACCTGGAGCCTATACCATCTATTTATATGTGTAGAAATAAGATGGGACATGGCTTAGCACATAGACCGGTGATCGTGGGGGTGTCCCGCGATTTAAGGGGTGATTCTTGGGGTTATGTACCACGATCTCTATTTTGGTGGGAAGAACTTGATAGAGATAGAGAACGTGGGTTTGACCTTTGCTCAAGTTTTGTCGAAGGCCCACCGCGAAGGTGTAGGGCTTCGCGTGGCAAATTCCCATACTGGTAACCATCCCGAAGGTGGTTTTACGTCATTCGAAACTATTCGATGTTTATTGGTTGTAATTAGGAGAAGATCCTATTCGGGCTTCAAAGGGGAGACCTTCGAACCGGAAAGGAGGGTACGTCATCATTAAATATCTTAAAGATGTGAAAAAACGTAAAAAGTCCAAATCTGCTAAACAAAAAGAAAAGTTTGAATGGAAACCAACTGGTCAGATCTTTAAAACTGTAGGTCTTAAATGGATTCCCACTGGTAGGATAGCTAACTTGGTAGGAGAACAGTTTCCTCTTTCTGGAAACACGTCTACCATTGTTATACCTCCAGGGCAAACTCTTACAACCACAGTGATTCCGGTTGATGAACCTTTAGATATGCCAATGCCAGGGAATCCCTCTTTAGATCATTCTTAAACTCGGAAATTCATCTATTTAATCTTCATGATTATGGTATTAAGAGAATATTGTCTAATGAGGAACTTCCACCCTAGAATTTTGACTATCTAGGAGTCACCTAAGTTCACTAACAATCCAGAACCCAATCAAAAGTTAGGGACCCAAACTTTTGTAAATAGTTTTATTTTTCTTTTTAGTTGCAGATTGTAGAAATTGTTCTTTGGTATTTAGACTCCGGTTGTTCCAAACACATGATTAGACACCGTGACAAGCTCATCAATTTTGTTTCCAAATTTATTGGTACGGTCCGATTCAGAAACGACCACTTTGCATCTATTATGGGATACAAAGATCTACAGATTGAAAATATTACAATTTCACGAGTTTACTTTGTAGAAGGTCTTAGTCATAACCTATTCTCCGTCAAGCAATTTTGTGATTTGGATCTCGAAGTAGCATTCAGAAAACACACTTGTTTTGTACTTTCGAGATCACGTGGCTCTAAGCTCTACATAATCTCAATGGACGAAATGATGAAGTCTTCTTCACTTTGTCTACTCTCCAAAGCCTCAAAGACAAAATCTTGGTTGTGGCGCCGTCGTTTGTCTCATTTGAACTTCGGTACCATAAATCAGCTTGCTAAACAAGGTCTTGTCAAAGGTTTACCCAAATTGAAGTATACTAAAGACACTTGTGCTCAACATGTCAAATGGGAAAAATAAAGAAAGAATCCCATCCACACAAGCATGAACCAAGTAAAAATGAGAAACTTGGGTGAAGTTTTTAGCTCCAGAAGTTATTATCAAATTTTTGAAGCAAGCTCAAGTCAGTCTTAAAGCAACAGTGAGATATCTTCGTACCGACAACGACACTGAGTTAATCAATCAAACACTACGAAACTATACGGAAAATGTTGGAATTACTCATACCACATCCACTACACGCACTCCATAACAAAATGGTATAGTTGAAAGGCGTAACCGTACGTTGGTAAAGGCTGCAAGGACAATGCTTATATTCTCAAAATCTCCAGTTTTCCTATGGGCTGAAGCTGTAGCTACTGCATGTTATACTCAAAACTGCTCCCTTATCCATCCTCGCTACAATAAGACTCCATATGAACTGCTCAAAGATCGCAAACCAAAACTCAAGTATCTCTATGTTTTTGATGCTTTATGTTATCCAACAAACGATTTTGAAGATCTTGGTAAACTACAGCCTAAAGCAAAAATTGAAATCTTCATTCGTTATTCACCATCCAAAAAGGCTTACCGAATCTACAACAAAAGGACCAGACTGATAATGGAAACAATGAACGTACAATTTGATGAACTTACCAAGATGGCTTCTGAACAACACAGTTCAGGACTCGAAATTTATGGATTGACTTCTGGACACATTAGTTCATGACTCATGAAAAACCAGGCTACTTCAACATCAGCTAAACCTCCTACAAAGAATTATTGGGATTTGCTTTTTCAACCAATGTTCGATGAATACTTCAAACCTCCAAGTGTTGTATCTACAACAATTTCCACTATAACTCTACCTCCACCAGATACAGCCGAAGTGTGTTCATCTATTACCATTGTTCAAGATGCTCCCTATCCAAGTACTTCACCAAACAATAAATCAACATATCCTCTAATAAATTCTACAAATGTTGAAGAACCAAATAATGAAGAAGAAGCAGAGTTTGATAGTGACACCTTTACAAATCAATTTGCTCCTCTAGTTACCAGCTTAGCTGAGTCATCATCAAGGATTGTAGACACTTTAAACATTCATATCTTCCAACAACCTCAAATCAACACCAAAAGATGGACAAAGGATCATCCGTTAGTGACAATCATCAGCAATCCATCCAAACCTGTTTCTACAAGATGTCAACTTGCTATTGATGCCTTATGGTGCTATTTTTACGCCTTCTTAACAGAAGTCGAGCCTAATAATTATAAAGAAGCTATGACGGAATCCTGTTGGATTGAAGCCATGCAAGAATAAATTCATGAGTTTGAATGACTTGAAGTGTGGGAATTAGTACCAAGACCAGCCAAAGTTATGATCTATTAAACATGTTGGTAGAAAAATTATATTTAATCTATACATTCTCTTCATGTTTTGGTGATGACAAACATGTAACTTATAACACATAACGTAAAGTGCTTAAGTTACTCGTGATCACAAATCATCAATGCATTCATACGACAACATCTCTCGACGCCTCAAGTCTGCTTCAATGAAGTTTGCACCCGACGTAAATCACTTAAGGTATGAATAAATAAATGCTTAATTTATTTTATGATCAAAGGAATTTTTATTTAACCTCACATTTTTTATAAAAATGTCACAAACATTTTTATACATTTTTATAACTTTTACAAAACATTTTTAGATTTAAAAGAAATGTTTTATTCAAAATAAATATTTTGAATTCAAATTTTCTACCTAAAAACAGCTAAAAATGTTCCAAAAAACACCTCCCCTAAAAAAGACAAAAAAGGGAGCATCCTGACTTGGCCGGCCCCCTTAAATACACAGGCGGTCCCCTTAATTTTAAGGGGACCGACACCCTAATTAAGGGGACCGCCCAGACAAAAAGTCAACCCAGATTGCCTATAAATATTAGACCATTCCCTACTGATTTTCCAACCTTTTGCACTCATTCTTTTTTGTCTAAAATCAGTTTATACATCACCTACAATCCTTTGATCTTTAATCTTAAGCGTTTGTTTCCAAGTGATTCAAGCTTGTTCCTCCAAGTGCAAGAGAAGAACTCTCGTTATCATTAAGATACGAAGTTATGTAGTTTAGTTAGTGCATTCGTGACATGTCTTACATTCACAATGTATAGATCGAGTCCATGTATTCCAAACTTGTGTAATAGTTAGATCATGATGATCATGGTGTGTATAGTGTTTAGATCGTGGTGATCATAGGAAGTTTAGTTAGATCGTGGCAATCGTAAAGAGTTTAGATAGATCATGGTGATCTTGTTAGTGTCTAGGTGAAGTGTAGTGAAGTTGTGAAGTGAAGAGAAGTTGTAAAGTGAAGTGAAGTCGTAAAATGAAGTGAAGTTATGAAGTGAAGTGATGTAGTGAAGTGAAGTGAAGTTGTGAAACAAAGCGAAGTCGTGAAGTGAAGTGAAGTTGTGAAGTGAAGTGGAGTTGTGAAGGGAAGTGAAGTTGTGATGTGTAGTGAAGTAGCGTGGTTAGTATTTTAGTCCTCAAAATACATAAGTTGTGATAGATTGGTTCTAGCTATGATTAGAACTCGACATTTGGCTTAGTGTCAAAATTCGGTGTAAGCTTAGTTTTGTTCGGTTTTCTCCACCTAAAGGGAGCTTGTTGACTAGTGAAGTAACTCTCGAGTTGGGTACTCAGGGAGTGGAGTAGGGCGAAGAGGTGCTTCGTGACCGAACCACTATAAGTCATCGCGTCCGATTTGCATTTCCTTTAACCTTTCGCTTTACATTTTTATTTATCCTATTGCTTTACATTTATACTTGCATCATGTCTATATGTGTGTGAATGGTTGCTTATATTGTTTGGATGATAATTGTGCCATAGATATAAATAAATATTATGATTATGCTATAGTGAATATAAATGTTGTATACACACTTTTCACATTGCGTCTAACTTGATCGGCAATTTGATACGAAACTGATGTGTGCTAAAACACACATCCTTATAACCCCGAAAAACACTATAAAAAGGACTAAAAATACTAAAATATGGATAATTATCTTGCAAATATGTTTGTATTATGTTTTTATGTCTTATAGGTAAAAAGGGTTGAAAACAAGGCAAAAACGAAGACTTTTGGTTATGATTAGAAGATGTTTTTGCGATTCTCGAGATAAAGACAAAGTCAGAAAAAAATACCCTGAGCACTCCAACGGAAAGAGCACGAAAATACGGTTCCAACGGTGCCTTCATCTTTTATTGGGTCGGCCCCACACCATTTATATGGGTCAGACCGACCCATATTTATATAGAGGTAACAAACAGCAACTGCTGCCATTCAAGCCCAACACTCGTAGCCCAACAACAGACCTAGCCCAAGTCTTTTTTGAAGCTCGGTCCAGATTACATGTTAACTCAAGCCCAGGAAATAATAAAAACTAAAAGCCCAATTCATAAAGGAAAGCAAAAGCCCAAGATACTAGTGGTACTACTTAGTTCATACGCAATATGTTATAAAGGAGGGCAGCACACGTGATAGCTTATCTATCTTTTCATCTATTGTTTGTTTTTTTTCGTTTTATTTTTTTTCGTAGATTAGGTAGAGTAGGAGTAGTAGTAGAGGGATTCACTGGATTCTCACTTCTTTTGTTTTTCTTTATTTCGTATTATGTTAGTTACTTTCTTTTTTAAACGTAGAGATAAGATTTGCTTTACTTTCATTTGAGCGAAACATAATACTGCTTTATTCCTTTCTTCGGTTTTTAATGTCTTGCTTTAGATTTAATAATAGTTTTATGCCATCTAATCTTTAAACTTTCATTTCGTGTAACTACCTTATCAACATTATTTTCTTCTCTGTTTCATATATCACAATTTTGTACATCTTATTAGTCTAAAGTTTTTATTATTTTATAAAATTAGCAGTTTTATAGCTTTTAAAATCAAAATTTAGTAGTTATTAGTGTTAAAGTTTGGAACTTTATTGCTTCAAGTGGTGATTCAAAGGATATTTATGTGGCGACAAGCAATGTTATGGGTTATTAGCTAGGAGATGGGTATATTTGGTATTGTTGAAATTTATTGTATCATCTCGCTCGTTAATCCAAACTTGGTAACCTTTAATCTCTTTTCTTTATCTATTTTATTTCTTTATGTTTATTGCAATGTTTAGTTTAGATATTATTATTGTTGATTTACTTATTGTTTTTAGCGTAGTTATTATGATATATTGCGAGTAGTTACTTTTATGCTTGTTAAGTAAATTGATGTTTAGTGAATTAAGTGTAGAATTTAATGAGTGATTGGTGATTAATAATTTAATTATTTAGTTTAGTGTTTTATTTAGTCGAACGGGCAAAAACCATAAGATTAAGTAGGCATTAAATTAGTAATTAATTTCTTGATAAAAAGTTGTTTTCAATATTAAGTCAACATTTTGAGGAGACGATTTATTAGACGGAAATTAATTCATCATTAAGAACCAAAATTTTACACTTAAAAATCTATTCATTTTTACTTGACAAGCATATTTCTTTATATTCTTAGCTTACTTGTTAATTAGTATAATCTATTTTATCGTCATCTTTAGTTTTTATATTTAGTTTAAAACCAAAAATTAAAATTAAAAGATAATCAAGCATTTAATTGGAAACATTTTCGTGAATTTCAATTTCATCTCTCGTTGGGACACGAAATTCGGAGGATCTATTATTACTTTTCCTAAAGTAATTTTTATCCGACGTGATTACTTATATCATATTACTCGACGAGTATTTCGGGACAAATCAGTTTTTGGCGCCGCTGCCGGGGAGAGTTGTACGATTTTCACGTTTTGTTTTGAAGTTGATGCCTTGTAGATCCTTTCTTCGGAAAGTTTATTTTTGTATTTTTTTTTTAAATTATAAAAACCCAAAAATATTTTTATTTTTTATTTTATTTTTATTTTTCTCTTATATAAATATTAAAAATCCAAAAAATATTTTTATTTTTATTTTTATTTTTATTATCTTTATAAAAATCTAAAAAATATTCTTCTTTACCCTCTTATTTCGTTTAATTCTTATCTTCTTTACTCTCTTATCCGTTTAATTCTTTATCTGCTATGTCTGACTCGGAAGCTTTAAATGAGCAACTAGCAAAACTTTCCCGAGCTTTGAACTAACTTGAAAGACAAATATTATATGGCCAATATAATTGCTCATGTTGTGGGGGTCCCCAAAATGGTGGAAATTGTCCCGGGTGTAGAATTGTAGGGACGGGAAACGGGTTTGTCTATGACCAAAAGTCTTATTCCTATAATGAAACACCTAATTTCTTTAACCAACCCCCGCAACACCCGATTCAGACATATTTATGTGAGTATTGTGGAGGAAGCCCTCACCCGGGCTTTGATTTTCAAACAGGGAACACACCCGTCTTTGATGAGGGTCCCTATTACAATCAAGATTTTGGTTATAACCAATCTCCATTCTATTCTCCGAGTCAGCCACAACAGTTCGACTGTTGTGAGTTATGTGGAGGTCCACATTATAGCTCAGATTGTCAAGCAGGGAACACACCCATTTATGATCAAGATCCTTGCTACAATCAAAGTTTTAATGATGACCAACCTTCATTTTATTCTTCGTATCAGCAACAACAATTCGACTGTTGTGAGGTATGTGGAGGTCCCCATTATAGCTCTGATTGTTAAACCAGGAACCAGCTTGTTTATGAGCCTTCTCCTGGTAACAATTATAACTTTCCTTGTTTTGACCAACCTCCACAGTACCATATTGACTAGTAGCCCCCTCAGGATTTAGATTCTGAAAGTCATTTTATGCGTTCACACTGGGATACTAATCGTATTTTAGAGGAACTTCTTAGGACTTTAAAACCCAATTCCCCTGCAGGAGAACCTGAGGGGAGTGACGATTACACGGAGGTGACTTATGACAAGGAGTAATGTTTAAGTGATCATTATACCGCTCCTGTCACGCCTCCTATATACACACCATCCATACCGTTCTTAGCTACCATGAAACCTGTAGACACCCTCTAAATGGGGGATGAGGTTATTAGCAATATTCCCGCAAGGGAAACTGACGAATTCATAAAGTCTAGTGTTGATGATCTTGTCCCAATCCTAAGGGAGCCTGAGGTGACATCTGATAGTGATTTAAAGTGTGATATGCCTGCTACTACAACACATTTGCTCTCCACTGATGTTGACGTTAGGGAAGAAAATTTTGATATCAATTCGCCTCTAGGAGAATATGTAGTCGACTTTTTCTAAAAGCGAGATGAGCTGCATGCTAGACAATTTGTTTAGGACTTTTAATCATTTACTCAAAAATCTGAGTTTGACCAAAGGAATGTCTGATGAGCCTTTAGGTGATGATTCAAAATCTATATATTATGATGTGACTTTCTCAAACCCTCTCTTTGACTTTAATGATGATTCTACCTTATGTTATGATAATCCCCCTCATTGATGAGGAGTTTGAGGACATTAGTAGTCTGGACCTCCCTGAGTCGACTCCAGTTATTGATGAGAATCTGTCCTTCCTATCACACCAACATTCCTGTTCCAACAATTTGCTTAAAGGAAGTGGAAAAGATATGATCTGTTTTTTCTCTCTGACACAGTCAAGGGGTACGACGAGGGTTGATGTAGACCCTCTTCTTTGTTTTCATCATATGCCATCCCATGTCTATGATGCATACTCACCTAAGGTTATGTATGGCTTTTAGCATCCTCACCACACATGTGTTGATAGATTTGACCAATAAAGTGAAAGTAAGTAATGTAGAGTTTCCCCCAAGCTAGAGACCTCAAAAAAACAATTATTTTTTTGGGAGGCAACCCATGTTCTCTTCTTCTTTCTATTTTTCTTAGCAGTAATATTATATTAATTTAGTAGAAGTATTATAATAAGTGTGGAGGAGTGCTTCTCTCCATGTTGTGTTTCGTGGGTATCTGTTTTTGCTTGCAGGATTTCTTATGATCTTGAAGACCTTCATGCTTGTTTTCAATCCTCCAATCACGCGGTCTCCGATCATCTTTTATGTTATAACTCTGAAATCCTTAAATCCTGATCAATATGTATACTGCTGATTATTAATTCTCCCTTTCACAAACTGGAATTTTTTGCATTTGCCTTTTTCGTTTCTAATGTGGGTAAAAACCCAATATATTTAAACAATATGAGGCATGTTTCCATCTAAGAGGGGGGCTATTTTTGTTGAAATTGATCATACCTGTGCCTGTCTGTGTTCCCGCGCATCCCCGTTTTGACCTATATTTTGTTTTATTTTATCCGATAAAAAAATAAAAATAAATAAGAAAAATAAAAAATAAATAAATAAATAAATAAAATAAAAAGAATTAAAAAAATCACTCTTCTTCAGTTATTGTTCGATATTGAATAAAGTAGGCCCTAAAACAGTAGCTTGACTTGACCGAGTTTTGCACTCTAGCTTTTCCCTTAGCTTTCGAGACTAAGCGTTTGCTAAACTTTAAAATTTTGCAAAGAATGAAAAATGATAGAGTTGAATATAAGATAGATGCTAAGCAACGGAGTTAGTTGGACTCTCTTAGACTCATAGATGTTAATTGTGGCCTTTTTGCTCCCCACCAGCTAAATAAACGTTATATAATGTTTAAATTAAATAAAGTTACTTTGTTTTTTAGCGATTCATATTATCTTAGAGATTCCTTCTGGTGAAAGTAAGGTACACATCGAGGTTTTGTTAGTGTTGTGGGGAAATAGGCTACCGGGTCTTGTCGGTTAGAACGCCTGATGTCTCGGTAGTTAAAAGACCACAAGACTTGAAATTTGGCTATAATAATAATAATAATAATAATAATAATGTAATAAACCAAATCCGAAATAAGACTATTGCATCTTGTCGGTTAGGACGCTCGATGTTGCAGTCGTTTAAAATGTGGAGGTAATAATAATAATAATAATAAGAACTGTGGGCTGATAAAAGATTACTGGACATGGTCGGCCCGCATACCGATGTGGCAGTTTTCAAAAGAAGGCCCATAGTAAGAATAATAAATCCAAGACTGATAAAAGTTTACTGGACCATGGTCGACTCGCATACCGATGTGGCAGTTTTCAAAAAGGACGAGGATCTCCTGGTCGAAATAAGACTCCTGGACCATGGTCGGCTCGCATACTGATGTGGCAGTTGTTTAAAGGACAGAGGGATAATAGTGTTGCAATAATAATAATAATAATAATAAAGCCAAATTTCGACTCCGGAGTTATCTAAATAAAGCCTCCGTCTCTGGACTCGTAGTTGATTTGTTTTGGATGAAATAAAAAGGATAACCCCTAAATCATGCGAAATTAAAACCTTAATGTGGACCTTATTCTCACCATATATGTTCTTTTTAGGAAAGGATTTCAAACTAATTGTGGTCTAAACCGGCCACCTTTATGATAATAAGGACATAATTTATTTGTCACCAATAATAATAATAAAATCCTTAGAGGAAATTAGGAATAATGGAGTGAAAAGTAGCTACGTTTACACAATTAGCATTTATGAGTAGTGTTAGCATCTAATCTTATATTTGACTATGATTTCATTTAAGCTTGGTTTGGGGATTGTGAAAAGTCGAGGATGACGAACTCTCGTTCTTAAAGCCTTTTTAATGAATTTTATAAAAAATTTATCTTAGTTTTTATCTATTATTGAATAAGTGGTTAAAACGGGGGCGCTTTCAAAATAAATGATTGTTGTACCTTCTTAATGGACATTTTCTGTTCTTGTTTGATTGTGAGGGGTCATAAGTTAAAGGGTGATTAAATTATTTATTTCCAAGCGTGTTTTATAAACATTGCGTGTAGGACCAGCAATGGCTTAGTGTGGGGGAATTTGATGTGAGTTAAAACACACATCTTTATAACCCCGAAAAACACTATAAAAAGGACTAAAAATACTAAAATATGGATAATTATCTTGCAAATATATTTGTATTGTGTTTTTATGTCTTACAGGTAAAAATGGTTAAAAACAAGGCAAAAACGAAGACTTTTGGTTATGATTAGAAGACGTTTTCGCGATTCTCGAGATAAAGACAAAGTCAGAAAAATACCCTGAGCACGAAAATACGGTTCCAATGGTGCCTTCATCTTTTATTGGGTCGGCCCGACACCATTTATATGGATCGGACCGACCCATATTTATATAGAGTTAACAAACAGCAGTTGCTGCCATTCAAGCCCAACACTCGTAGCCCAACAACAGACCTAGCCCAAATCTGTTTTGAAGCTCGGTCCAGATTACATGTTAACTCAAGCCCAGGAAATAAGAAAAACTAAAAGCCCAATTCATAAAGGAAAGGAAAAGCCCAAGATACTAGTGGTACTGCTTAATTCATACGCAATATGTTATAAAGGAGGGCATCACACGTGATAGCTTATTTATCTTTTCATCTATTGTTTGTTTTTTTTTCGTTTTACTTTTTTTCGTAGATTAGGTAGAGTAGGAGTAGTAGTAGAGGGATTCACTGGATTCTCACTTCTTTGTTTTTCTTTATTTCGTATTCTGTTAGTTACTTTCTTTTTTGAAACGTAGAGATAAGATTTGCTTTACTTTCATTTGAGCGAAACATAATACTGCTTTATTCCTTTCTTCGGTTTTTAATGTCTTGCTTTAGATTTAATAATAGTTTTATGCCATCTAATCTTCAAACTTTCATTTCGTGTAACTACCTTATCAACATTATTTTCTTCTCTGTTTCATATATCACAATTTTGTACATCTTATTAATTTAAAGTTTTTATTATTTTATAAAATTAGCATTTTTATAGCTTTTAAAATCAAAGTTTAGTGGTTATTAGTGTTAAAGTTTGGAACTTTATTGCTTCAAGTGGTGATTCAAAGGATATTTATGTGGCGACAAGCAATGTTATGGGTTATTAGCTTGGAGATGGGTATATTTGGTATTGTTAAAATTTATTGTATCATCTCGCTCGATAATCCAAACTTGGTAACCTTTAATCTATTTTCTTTATCTATTTTATTTCTTTATGTTTATTGCAATGTTTAGTTTAGATATTATTATTGTTGCTTTACTTATTGTTTTTAGCGTAGTTATTATGATATATTGCGAGTAGTTACTTTTATGCTTGTTAAGTAAATTGGTGTTTAGTGAATTAAGTGTAGAATTTAATGAGTGATTGGTGATTAATAATTTAATTATTTAGTTTAGTGTTTTATTTAGTCGAACGGGCAAAAGCCGTAAGATTAAGTAGGCATTAAATTAGTAATTAATTTCTTGATAAAAAGCTGTTTTCAATATTAAGTCAACGTTTTGCGGAAACGATTTATTAGACGGAAATTAATTCATCTTTAAGAACCAAAATTTCACACTTAAGAATCTATTCATTTTTACTTGACAAGCATATTTCTTTATATTCTTAGCCTGCTTGTTAATTAGTATAATCTAGTTTATCGTCATCTTTAGTTTTTATATTTAGTTTAAAACCAAAAATCAAAATTAAAAGATAATCAAGCTTTTAATTGGAAACATTTTCGTGAATTTCAAAATCATCTCTCGTTGGGACACGACATCTGGAGGATCTATTATTACTTTTCCTAAAGTAATTTTTATCTGACGTGATTACTTATATTATACTACTCGACGAGTACGTTTCGTGCGCGTCAGTTTTTGGCGCCGTTGCCGGGGAGAGGTGTACGATTTTCGCGTGGTGTTTCGAAGTTGATGCCTTGAAGATCCTTTCTTCGAAAATTTTATTTTTGTAATTATTAAAAATATAAAGATCCAAAAATATTTTTCTTCTTATTTTATTTTTATTTTTCCTTTTCTTTTATAAATATTAAAAAATTCCAAAATTATTTTTATACACTAATTATGCTAGCTCGTGATAAAAATGATGCTTAAAATAAGTATTATATGTTCGGTATCAATTTCAGAAAGTTGTACACCTTTTTGCAAAGTTAGTAAACAATTTTATGATAGCCAGCCCCCTTAAAGTGTATGGCCGGCCCCCTTAGCTCCTGGCCGGCCCCCTTATATTTAAGGGGACCACCTGTCTGCTTCAGGAATTTTTTAGAAACTTTGAAAATTCATATAAAATCAACCGTAAGTCTGTAGAAGTAGTGCCACCCGCCATTTTGAAGATAATTGAGTCTACTTTCATATAAAAATATTTTCAAGTATTTATTTCAAACATAAGTAAGTCAGAAAGGCAAAATACTACTTATTGTCCAAAACGTTGAGTCTCGTTTTAATGTAAAACTTGTATTTTACCTTTTCCTTTCGAGTCGGACATTTCTAGTTGGTATACCTTTGAAAAATGATGTAATTAACTTTTCAAAAATATTAAAATTTGTTAGTTTTTTAAATGGGGAGGAAACTAATTCGCTTTCAAACAAAACCGAGCTAAGTATACATTGTTGTATCTAATACACAAAATGACAACAAGTACTTTTATGTGTTATGCTATATGATTATGTGCACTTCTTTGTGTCTTAATTTTGCTAATATAAAATATTAAATGATCGTTACTATTTGAAATTTAGCTAATTGAATATCTAAGCACATGTGCCATGTACACTATTCGTTTGTAGCTAGTTTTTCGGATTATGCTTGACTAGAACTTATGCTAAATTTCTTGCATTAAGATGGCGAAATTGTTCTTGCATCGCATATAGGCATAGATCACTAAATTTACAAATGTTACATAAACATCTTGTAAATATTTTCGAGTAAGGGAATATACTTATGAATAAGAGTTCAATAACTTATCAAGTATATTATTAAATGTGTTAAAACTAGTCACATAAATATTTTTAATGATTTAATCTATTTTCAACAACACGTTTAAATATTTTTAACAACTTACCTTGTTTGACCTTAGGTTGTTTAAACAAGAGAAAATGAATCATTTTAATATATTAGTTTTTAAGTAAAAGAAAATGTATTTTCGAACTATGCGTGTGTTTGAATTGATTCAACATAACATACCTAATTTTATTTTATATAGCATTTTACAAGAGTTGTGTTTTGTATAATAATACTTATGATTTGTCAAAAGTGTGTACATTGTACGTAACAATAAATAGTCTTTCTAATCAAAATATATAACAATCATGAAGTAATAAGTTAACTTTTCATCATTCATTAACCTTATTCTCATGAATAATCTTAGGATTAATGGAACACACTATTAAAATATTATTTCTTTTCTTTTAAATGAGTGTTCGTGAGGGTCAAGAAAGATCTCGAGTATATATCGATTCATTATTTAAATTATGGTTGATATATTTGTCGAATCTAATTGACAAGTTTTTAGTATGGACATGAAAATAGATTCTTATTTGTTTAGCTTCAAGAATAAATCAATATATGAATATATTATCTTGGATCTATATACTTAATCACACTAGATTGATATGAAAATAATTATATCCTTTTATAGATGAAAAGAATATGCATTGAATCATAACTCACACTTATGTTGATGATGTCATATTGAGTCTACTTGTCCAATGGCTATGTTCCAAATATTAGACTAATATGTTTTATACATGCATAAAATACACAATGAAGTAGGATTGACGACTTGGATGTTTCGT
>BQNB010014607.1:9358-31480 GCA_026074375.1 Tanacetum coccineum
ATTCCATTGTACTGAACTGATTTTTTGGTGTAATATAATTTACCAGGGAGGATTGAATCCCTTTTACCCAAAAAAATAATCGTTTTCAAACATTGCATCATACAAAGGGATTTTCATGGGCCATTCATTCATACATTACTTGTTGCATTAGTTAGGTATACTAGATGCTGCATGGTTCACATACGTGTTTATAATATATTAAGTATATTATTATTGGTCTTATATATATGTATATATATATATATATATATACTTACACTGCCTTGCGTATATTTTACACTTATTTATATAGGAGTTATTATATAAATACTAGAACATTCTTAAAGACAAAGTATACTATAAACTCGTATGTCCTAAACATTAATCTATCTTATATGATATATACCATCATTCATTCATAACATCATTCATGTATACCACCAATCATTCATACCATCGTCCATTCATACCATGATGCATTCCATTTCGCCATGTCGCATTTTCATCACTGCCATGTGTGCATATTCATTCACCAGCATCATCGTACATCGTGTGTACCTTTCATAATGCACGCATCCTGCATGGTTTCATATAAAGACGATTTATATAAACTCTTGCTTGTGCAGGTTATGGCTGCATCCACTATTCCCGTCTCTGCTGAGGAGAATCTTGGGGACCCGATCGATATCCGGGTAGATATCATTCACCCAGTTGCTTTTCCTGCAGCGGCCATTATGGGGACACAAGCCCAACACGGGGAGGCTATACGAGGCATACAAGAGCATTTATTAGGAATGCCCATACAGGAGGAGCTGACGGCTCTGAGATTTAGGGCAGACATTGCTGAGGCAGAAAATGCTTCCTTGCGTGCTAGGATTAAGACTATCATTGCCGGCTTAGGATTACAGACTACTGAGGCAATCGGGGAAGATTACTCGTAACCGTGAGAGACAGGCTCTTTGTTTAAGATTGGCAAGCAGTTAGCTGGCAGGTTCAAGAGTCCCAGCGTCAGGACCGAGAGGACTTTAGGAAACTCAAGGAGCTCGTGACCAGTCAGTTCGGACGACACTCATAGATATCTTGCTTCATGATTATGTACTAGCTTGTATTGGAGATTTTTAGTATTAAGAAAACTTGTAGCCTTTTGGTGGAAAGAAACAATGAACCCAATTAAATTATGGTATTATGAAAACTTGTTCAGTTTTATTTCAACTCTTATTATCATGCAAAACCGCTTACTAAAACATCATGATTTTATGAAACAATCACTATACACCTAAACTATTTCGATATCCCTCATAATTGTTTTACATGGTCAATTTCAAAATATCCTTGTTATCCATTCATAAAACAATTTGGTTCCTCAACATACTCATTACAATTACACTAGGAAACTGTCAAGTGATTCCTTTGAGAACAACTATTTTGTATATCATAAGAATTTTGAGTGTCATCTCTATTAACAAAGCCGATGTCATTTAATATACTAAACTGGTATCTTTTTGGAGGTCATTACTATAAAGATTTGGTTGCATTACATTTTTGGGAATATTGTATGTCTTAAAAATCTTTACTTTTCATGGAATGAACTATTTAAGCTTCGGCTAATTGTAACAAACAAGTCATATTTTATCCAATGTATCCAATTTTAAACGGAATATATAGAGGTGTTCTTTATCTCGTGCTGTTGATCTATGAAGTAACATTCCCAACACATAATTCCGCTGCGGACCCATTTTGGGTGGTGTTTAACATTATCGTTATCATCGTTTGTTATCCTTATTAGGAACGTTGACGTTCTTCCTCGATGTCCCATGTTCTGCCTCTTACTCTTTATGGTTTAGTCACTGGTGACTGTTTGTCACGTAGCGGTACGTGATCGCGGGGCCGCGGAGTGTTTGCTCCTTGCGATTGTAGTGCTGTGGGATTATGATCTTGTGGGGTGCGGAGCTCATGCTCTTGCGGCCGTTGTGCAGGTTTATATTTCTAACTGAGCGAGGTCGAATGCTTTGGCCGTTTAGATCCTTTCGGTGTGTTGGGCTTGGGGCCCATCTCTTATTGTGTGCCCGGGTTGCCATGACCCGGTTGATTACTATAAGTCAATCAGTAATGATTAGTGTAATGAAATAAGAAATATTATTGATTTTGTGCAAATGATAAGTGCGAAAATAGCGTCTAACTTAACAATACAAACATACAAAAGTTTCAGGACTAGAATAAAGTTGGTTTAAGATTGATCGAGCAAAGATCCAAAACCTACGCGTCTGTATTGTCTTATGTGCTTATTAACCATACAACGTTCTTGCGATATACCTTGAGAGAACATTTAGCAAAACTCAAGTAAACATCAAAACGTGTTCATGAGCTGATCGAAGCTAAAATACCTACCATTAATTTGGTGATATTTAACTAGTACTCAAGATAGTACTACTTTTAAATTCTTAATGGATTTTGACTAATTCAACTCCATCTATGTTACTATGTTTAATGCTACTTTTGACTTGTTCATCCTGATGTTGCATTAAGATATAACATTTTTTGCGATGTTTTATACTGATGTCGCCGTATATACATCATATATGGTAGAAACGGATTTGTTATTATGTATTTGTAAATGTATGCACAACACTAATAATGGACATTCAAAGAGAAGATTTCAAGCATCATATACAGCTAGAACATGAGCAAATGGCATCTGCATTGTGAGGTATGGGGCGTTACTTTCAACCAACTCTCCATATTCATTTGTCCCCCTACTCTAATTCTCATAGGAAAATGACATCATAGATGTTAAATTTTTCATACGGTTTAAATCATTTTCTTTCTCTCTATAATTTTTATACACTTGTTACTATAGTATATACTTGTAATTATGTTTATTACGGAGTAAGTTAGTTTCTATTAATTATTATAGCTATGAGTTAGTAAATGATGCTTTTATCGTATCATCCTCCCATGTGATCAATGGCTTATATCAATTGAATAGAAAGATGATGACAAAAATTCATCCGTCCGTTCGGTCGCCCTAACATGCTCTATATCTCATTAGATTTATATCCAAATATTCTTATCATTGCATAGCTTAATTAGTTATGTACGCATAATTATGTTCAAGATACTTCGAACAATCATTTTAGTGTTGAACTGAGACTAATAGCACCTAGCTAGATAGATCAAACTCAACATCTTTTTACAAGTTACCATAACTTGGTGATTATCATTGAGCGTCTAAGTTCTCGAGATCACATTGGTATGTTTTACTTGTTTGTGGCAATTGAAGTTTAGTTGATAGAAGTTCAATGTAATATATAGACTTGAAGCGAATAAAACTCTTAATTGACAAGAAAATTAAGATACACGATGATAGCGCGCATCCAGGAAATATAAGACTGCATTGTTACAAATTACCCATTTGCATAAAGGGAATCAATTAGAAAAATGATGTAATCAACTGTTAGTTTTTGACAGACATATGCAATATTAGAATGGTTGAACTCTTTAATGCAACATATTCACTTAAGCCGTATGCATTTATCCAGAGTTCAAACCTCAAAAGGTATATACGTTCGGGGATGACATGTAAAGCACTGAAAACGGTCACGTAAATTTCGCGATAAAGCTGCATACATCTGAGTCTAAAATTCGACCATCCTGATAACCTGAACAGGAAAAGTCTTGTATTACCCATTTTTATGTATAACATGAGTAGTTCTTTTTATACAAGTTAGATATATTTTTGTTATTAAGTCATAAAGTTCATATATCTAATGCGATTACGACTTAGGAGATTTGATTCTTGTTAAAGCAAGTTTGCCATGAGGTAGTTTATTAGGTACTTAAGAGTCAACGATGTACGCTAGATGACCAAATTTGGGTGGGTGGGATGCAATAAATATTGTAGATTATACATAAAAAGTTCTATTTATTCTTGATCCAAATTATTACTTATTCTAATCATTGCCAATGATTTATATGCTATTTCATACTATACTCCTTTCACATCTAATAAGTATGTTGAGATAATACAACGTTGATAAACTAAGGTTTTGGCAAAGGTTTAGTAGAAGCTTCAATTGGAAAGTATCATAAGCATATTGGCACTCTCTTCATGAAAGCATCTATTTGTATTTAGAATGATAATTCCATTAACTAGCATGTAGCTACAAAAAAAAAGAGTAAATTCCCAATGTAGGCTGATTTTTTAAGGCCTATGCTAAATGGACACTAAATTTCCACTGTTTGAACACTAATAATGACACAATTATTAAATTATTATGACTAATCATTTAAAACACCTTAATTAATGAGATATGATACAATCATTAAATAAACACTTAATTTTCACTATTTGAACACACGATGCTATAATAATGACAATATTTTGATTTTTACTTTTTATTTATTAAAAAATACTTGTCCAGCAATATATATAAAAATATTTGTGTAAAATGACGATATTTGTGTAGAATATTCAACATCTTCAAATGAGTTGTTATCACTAATAAACGACATTTATTGTGCGTAGAAAAAAACCTTGCAATATAGATAAAATCATACAAAAGTTAAATAAATGTAATATTGAAAACTACTAAGATCCCACATCGGTGGAATAAATAATTATACATTTTCAGACTTATAAATACTCGAATGGTTTTTAGACCAGATTCATGATCCCGTTACTAGGGGTGTTCAAAAGAACCGAGGAACCGTCCCGGAACCGAATCGTATATTAGAACCATGGTCCGGTTCATGGTTCCTAAAATTCTAAATTTTCGGTTCCCGAAACGGTTCGAGAAGGAATCGGTCGGTTCCGGTTCTTTCCCGAAAAGAACCGTTCTTTTGATCTAGTGATAGTAATAAACTACTAATAATAATGGTTGAAAATAACATTTATGGTAAAAACTTTAGTTGCCAGCTTTTGCTTTTTTCAAAATACTATGCTAGTTGAGATGTTTATGGTAAAAATTTATATTTCCAACATACTATACTTTGACTTTTAATTTTTTATTTGAAAAGTGTTTATTTAGTAGATTTGGTGTTTTAATAGTAGGACCCTTTTTTAAGTGTGGCCTAATGTATGCTCGTTTCAAATATTAATTCCAAGTGTATGCTTCTTTATTAAGTAGTTACTATAAAATAATAATTTTTTTTTCTCTAATCACATATATTTTATCCTATTTTCTCTCATTAATTCATCTCACCATTTTAAAATAAAACATGAAACCCATGCTTCAGTAATACATTTTTTACCAAAAAATGAAACCAAAAATAATATATAAGTATAATATGTGAGGCACATCTTTTTTTTTTCTTCCATTTGTATATATTTCGACCTTTCCGGTTAGCTCTCCTCTGCTCAGACCATCGTTTACTTCCATCTTTTGATAAAATCATGCTGCCGCCTCGGTTAGTTATTCTACATGCATATAGTTTTGGGTGATATTTTTTCCTGCGTTTAACTTCAAGGGTGGCAGACGTCAAAGTCGTCGAAGAGGAGGTGAGGCAGCCACGGTGAGAGAACCATGTTAAAATTGACCTAAATTACCCGTAACTAAATCAAAATATACCATTAAAGTACCACTTTCCTATATTTAAGTATGTTTGTGAGATGAAAGACACTTAGAAAACATAGAAATGATTAAATAAATACGAATGTAGAAAAATTCACATTTGTTTATTACAGTAATCTTTTATATTTATTTATATAATAAAAGAAGTACATCATTTCGGAGTTTTCTATCAAATTGAATCTTATGAATTAAAATTGGACCAATCATAACGCTTGAATTTGCCACCAGGTGGGAAAATCGTGCGATCTGATTGCTAATAAAAGTTCAAAAAAATTGAATCAATTTGGTCATAAATTAAAAATGTTGGTGGAGAATTCTGCATGAAGAAAAAAAAACATAAAATCTATATTGGTCAAAAATTTGTGAAAACGAAAACTTAAAAAAGAGGAGTTGGAGTTAATTAATAAAACTTTGGTAGTTTAATTTTAAATAAATTATTGAAGTTAAGTGTAAATTTATAAATTTACAAATTTTTATTATAACTTTAAAAAAATAAACAAATAACCCCTTATACTTTATACCCATAGACTTTATATTTTAAAATACAATAAACGCAAACAATTCTTACTTCCAACAAAAATTTAACGTTATTTAATCACATCCCAAATCTACCCGAAGACTTAATAGTGAATTTTTCATTGTCGGCATAAAATCATGTTGTACAACCAAATAGAAAAACATCGAAGCACATAAATTTTCGTAAATAAAGAAAAAAGGTTTTCTTAGCTAATAACTTGGACGCGTTTTGTAGAAAATTACATTTTCTTTTCTTTTTGGTTTAAATACATACTAAATTCTAACAATTGAATTTCTGGAAAATGTATTTCTTTCATGAACATGTTTTCTATATTGGAAGTCAAATGGTTCGATTATAACGAGAATAAAATTAATCACCTTGTGGGCCTCAGAGGTTCCTTTTGAGCCGACTTGGGCTATCTAAAAGGGTTTTTTACGCTCGGATTAGTGGGCTCACCAATATCGAGTTTGATAAGGTAAATAAAAAGAAAAAAAGTTACTAAATAAAAATTTTATTTTTATTCCACTACAGTAAAATTAAAGATTTAATAAATTATTCACTACATATGATTTTGATAATAATTCTTTTTTTTTATATAATTATAAATATAGAAAACATAAAAATTTTATGTATTTAAAAAAACATAAGGTCTATACCACGTGCCTGTGCAGAACGGGGCATATTAAAACTAGTATATACTACTTAAAAAGCATATGTTTTGGGATAGATATGGAAACACAGCATTATGTTAGTTCCACATTCACAAAAGAAGCACATTTATTGGCATTAGACTCGAAAAAAATAAGGATTACATGGTCCTTATACAAGCTAATTAAAATGGGATTATTGATCCAAAAATAAAAAAAAAAAAAAAATCGAACGCCAAATATGTTTAAAATGTTACTCCTATGGCTTAATGCAACAACGTGACAACGATTTGAATCTCTTTTGCAAGGTGGTCTTGCGAGATGGTTCTTGTATTGTAAGGGAATATATAAGTGCATCATTGCATAGCTATGTTTTGATACTTATGTTTAGATATGTCCAACTTGTAGTGTTTTAAAACTACATTTTATCATCTTCTTGTGTTATAATTACGATATATGGAACATTTATTATATATTCATCAAATCCACAAAACAATATTTTAACAAGTTGATGTCATTTTCTTTGGGATTTTAGGGGTCCCTAGTAATATGAGATACCATTGGAAAAGAACCCCATACCTCACAACAGGCTGATACGGTATTGTCAAATCTTCTTAGGTGAAAACTAATTATCTAATGATCTATACACCAATCATTACGTATATGTACAAATGGAATATTTGTACTTGAAGTCCACTAACACCAAACGAAACCACCTTTATGGTTTCACAACCTAAATAACTTTCGATAATGATTAATGGCGATAAACAATGATGTTGACAATGCCGATCAATTATAAACTTACGCACACTTGTCTTGCTAGTCTTTTCCAGTGCAATTGATAGCTATACATTCTGTTTAGGAGTATGCAATTGGAGGAAGGGGTGATTGACGTACTTCACAGAAAACACTCGATCCTAGAGGAACTGAACATGCTCTCTAGGCGATTCTCCTCTTTCTTAGACATAAAGTTAGTTCCACTAGGTAAATACAGGAATTACAAAGGAACTACGCAAATCATAGGAAATTAAGGATTAGATATTATTTTTGGGAACAGCATGAAAGTCATACATGTCTTAACAATGTGTAACATGTATCACATTAGCGTTTTTCCTGTCTCTCCTTTGCTTTTCTTAAATGTCACCTTATTTGAAGGTACCTATGCATATCAACATGTATTTAAAACTATGCAAACCTTATTTTATGATAGAATGACATCGAACTTACTCAAACAATGTAGTCTTTCATTTTTTCTGGCCCGTGATTGGATGCAATTCATTCCTACAAAAAGAAATGCCATAGGTGACAAAAAGCCCATAGAAAGTTTGTTACAGTACCAATGTTTTTCAAAAATTAAATACGAGATGCGAATCAATGGGATAAGAGTGATTCAATGATCCTTCTTCCATGTGGCAAAAATAGACCAAGAGCGTTCAGTTTGTATTTTGTTTCTAAGGAAATATCAGTGCAGACTTTGAATTCAAGAAATTTATTGTTTTATTGGCAATTGTTCAATCTCTATTATCATGAAGTTGCGTACTAGTTGGTTTGTTGTCATAATTTGATTTGTTCAAACCACGAAACAAACTAGACACCTTGACATAGTTTATGCGCACCAATTTTTGTTTTTATGAACGTTAATCACTACAAGAAAAACTAGAGCGGGCGACGAACTTTTCCCGGGCGACATTTGTCGCCCGGGAAAGGTAGCTAAACGACAAAAATCCATCCGACGTGGCACCAATTCTGATAAAATTTTTAGTCAAAGTATTTGGTTTTTGTTTCCCAGGGCGACATGTCGCCCGTGATAAGTTGTTTTAGTTTGACCAATATAATCAACGAAACATCCTGGCGGCAAATTTCATACTCAAAAATCCCGGGCGACATGTCGCCCGGGATAATATTTCCACGTTTAATCTTTGTGTTTATTGATAATTAATATGTATTAATGTATAATATTTTTTGCCACACTTTTCCCGGGTGACATGTCGCCCGGGAAACATTTTATTAAAAACTTTTACAGTTTTTTAATATTTATAAAACTGTGTAATTTTAATACAATGTTTCCCGGGCGACATGTCGCCCGGGGGTAAGAGTTTTTATTAAAATTATAGAATACAAAATCACTGAAAATCCTGGCGGAAATTTTTCCCGCTCAGGATTCCCGGGCGACATGTCGCCCGGGGATAAGTTATTTTATAAAAAAATTATTTTGGACCTTTAAAATCATTATTATTTATACAAATATGTTTTATAACATATACATTTAAAAAAGATACTTATTAAAACTAGATAAAATACTTATATAAAAAAAAATACGTTTTTAGTTCGTTTAGGTTTCCGATTGCCGTATACTCTAACAAAAAATATAGTGTGTATTTTGTATGCCGTTTTTATGCACGTATTTTCTCGGTTCGGTCAGGATATGTACTACCCTTCTATGCGTTTTGAACATGATGTATTGTATACTTTTTTCAAGATGCACAAAAAACTAAAACATTCATTTAAGAAAAATTTACTTTCCATCTTTTAGTAACACCAAATACGACTTACAACAGACACTTAAACATACGAATTAACATGATGCAATATGACAAACTTCTTAGTATTTTTTTTAGTAAAACTCTTCCCGGGTCGGACATGATTTTCTTTTTCTCCCGGGATACACATTTAAATTTTTTACTAAAATGAATATCCGGGCGACATTGTCGCCGGGGAAACATTTTTATTATTTGCTGAAAAATGCCCTCCAATATTTTAGTTATGGCGCCATTTTAGCTAAACGACAAATTATCTATAATCCCGGGCGACATGTCGCCCGGGATTTATCTGGTATGAAAACAGATCTGAGTTCACAGCAAGTTACACAAAACGTGAAATATAAAAAAAACCACCACCGACGATTTTAACAAACCACCACCACCTCCCCATCACCGGCACCACCTCCCACCACCGGCACTCACCATCACGGCACACCTCCCACCACCGAAAACTCCCTCTTCCACTCACCACTCGCACTGACGGAGCACGAACCCCCTTCTCTCATAAACATAAATTTTCTCCTTTTACCCTCAAAAAATGGTTAAATTCTTCTACTTCTGTTTCTAATCCTCTAATTAATTGTTGGTGGTGTTTAATTTTTGCAGCCGAGCCGACAACAGCCGAAAAGGTATGTTTAATTTTTTTTCTCCTTTTGGTATCCCGGGGGACATGTCGCCGGGGAATGTTTATTGTTTAAATTTTTTTATTTTATAGTTATTATTAGGTGAATTGCGTTGAAATTATGTATGTTTCGTGTTTATACGGATATAGTGGTTATTATTGTTGTTGGAAGTAAATATTAGATAAGCTGTTTAAGAACAACTTATAAACAGCTTATAAGCTGTTTTTAAACAGCTTATAAGCATTAAAGGGTTGTTTGGATTTCCTTATAATCCGCATATTCTTAAGTGATTAATTTGTTTTAGGATTTTAGTGATTAATTTCAGAAAATCCCCGTCTGAATTTAATCATCCTATAGAAAACCCGTCTGAAATTAATTTATTAGAAATTAATTTCGGAAAGTCCCCTGTTTGGAAATGCTTTTTGAATGTTTTGTCTCATTTAGGATATGAATGCGTATAATTGGTTTACTATTTGAGATGATTTCGACAGTGTTTCTCCTTTACTCCTACGAATATGTCTTTAAACACATATTTGGGGAGTTGAGGGGAAATGCTGTTGAAATTTTCTCAAATAGTAAATCGGTTATACGCATTCATATATGAGATGAATCATTCAAAGAGTGGGTTAAGATTGCCTTCCATAGTTGCACTAGGTGAACAAAACATCTCATATTCCTCGTTTGAATGTGTTTAATTAAGTTGCATATAATAACTAATTGTATCGTTAAAACGCAGTTATGGTAATTGATAAGAGTTGGACACTTTTAGAGCGTCATGAAAAAGCATTTTATACCGGTCTTACAAAATTCGTCGATGATTACAAGCCGTTAGTGAATAGTGCCTGGAATGTAAAATGTCCATGCAAGTCTTGTCGAACAGTATTGTGGGTATCCATCAAAAACCTTCCAAAACACATTACGAGATATAGGTAGGACCCATGTTATAAAACATGGTTTCACCACGGTGAACCGGATCTTCCTCCGCCACCGCCAGTAATAGATAACACAAGACAACCTTAGATGTGTGACATGATAGCGTTACTTAATGATCTTAGCTATATTCCTCCGAATAATGAACAAAATGAGCCAACTCAAGGAGATATTGGTGAGACAAGTAATGAACCGACTCAAGCTAAACGTAACGAGTTTGAAGAGTTATATGCCAGTGCCAACGAGGAGCTGTACCCCGGTTGTGACTATGTGACTCGATTAGACTTTATGGCAAAGTTTACCTATTTTAAGGTTAAAGGTAAATTGACTGATTCTATATTCAATGAAATGCTAGAGTTTTTCCAACATGTATTCCCCACCACGAAAGGATACAAGCTCCCACCGTCATACTATGCAATAAAGAATACATTTAAAACTATCGGGTTAGGGTACGAGTCGATACATGCTTGTGTAAACGATTGCTTCTTATTTTGGGGCGACAATAACAAAGATGTGCATTTCTGTCCGGTGTGTAAAACGAGTAGATGGAAAGACAGTAACACACCGGGGAAGAAAGTTCCTAAGAAGGTGTTGCGTTACTTTTTGATCATTCCTAGACTACAACGTTTGTACAAGTCTAGTCACACTGCAAAGGAAATGACTTGGCATGCTACTGGAAAGTGTACGGAGCCCGGTAAGATGCAACACCCAGTTGATGGTAGAGCATGGAAGAACTTTGACACCAAGTATCCAAATTTTGCAAAAGAACCAAGAAATGTTCGATTAGGGTTGGCTGCTGATGGTTTCAATCCGTTCGGCAACCTTAGTCAGGCTTACAGCATGTAGCCGGTGATATTGACAACATACAATCTGCCTCCGTGGTTATGTATGAAAGAAAGTTCTTTTATGATGATGTTGTTAATTCCTGGCCCTAAATCCCCAGGCAAGGACATTGATGTTTACTTGATGCCTTTGATTGATGACCTAAAGTTTTTATGGGCACTGAAAGGTGTCGAGACTATAAACGTTGCTACAGGCCAGAAGTTCAATATGAGAGCGATGGTATTATGGACAATCAATGATTTTCCTGCTCGAAGTAGTTTGTCTGGGTGGAGTGGGCAAGGTTACAAGGCATGCCCTACATGTAATAAAGACACTCCATCTGTGCGTGTGTTAGGAAAAATAGCTTATGTTGGCCACAGAAGATTCTTAAAGAAGCCCCATAAATAGAGGAGGTCACTTGAATTCAATGGTGAGATAGAAGACGGAGATCCTCCTAGAAAATTTGATCGGGATCAAATCCAGGCTCAACTTGCTAGATTGCCCACGCGTGTGAAGGGTAAACATCCGAGTTATAGGGGTGTGAAGATAAAATACAATGTTCATGTCGAGCTGAACTGGACTAAACGATCTATTTTTTACGAGCTTGAGTATTGGTCTTTTCTTACACTAAAACATAATTTAGACATCATGCATATCGAAAAAAATTTGTTTGAGGCCATCTTGAACACTTTGTCAATGAATGACAAATCTAAAGACATCGCTAAGGCAAGACAAGACTTGAAAATTTTGGGCATTCGAAGTGGCTTGTGGCTTGGACAAACCAAAAACAGGAAGTGCTCGAAGCCTCAGGCTGCGTATTCTTTCACACTAGAGAACAGAAAAAAGTTTTGTCAGTTCATCAAAGGAGTTAAACTACCAGATGGGTTTGGATCAATCTAAAGACATCGCTAACTTCAAGCACAAAGTGACCGATAATGATACCAATATAATGGGCCTGAAGTCTCATGACTGTCATATAATGATGCAACGTTTACTTCCTTACGGACTTCAGCAATACTTGCCCGATGAGGCTGCAAAACCAATAATCGAGCTATGTTCATTCTTTAAGCAAATCTGCTCTATAACTTTGATGGAGGATGACATGTTAAAAGCTCAGAGCAAGGTGGTCGATATTCTGTGCAATCTCGAGCTCATATATCCTCCTTCTTTCTTTGACATTATGATTCACTTGGTTATCCATTTACCTCTAGAGGCTCTTGAAGGCGGGCCTATTCGCCCTCGGTGGATGTTTCCATTTAAAAGATACATGAAGAAGCTAAAAGGTTATGTACGAAATAAAGCTAAGCCAGAAGGTTCGATTGCGGAGGGTTATGTTGCAGAAGAAGCATTGACTTTCAGTTCTCATTATTTTTGGGATGTTACCACAAAATTTAATCGTCCTGACCGTAATCTGGATCCCCCTCCCCCAACGTGTCTATTTCAGGTGTTCCGATCACTATGTAAATCGATTGGTTTACGGTCGGTTATTCGGTTTGATGCCCAAGAGTTGAAGAAAGTGATATGGTATGTACTTCACAATAGTCCTGAAATCGACACGTACCGGTCCCGGTTCAAGAGGTACGCGTTTTTATTTTGAAACTTCTTTTTCTTAACTTATCTTTTCGAAGACTAATTCTAATATCATGAACGTTTTTTAGTAAATTTCCTAACAAAGACATGAAAGAAGAATTCCCTGACTGGTTTGGGTCGCAGGTAAACTTAGACTTATTTTGTGTACTTAACTGTAAAAAATAACGATATCATATTTTGTGTTCTCTATCTAATCCTATCTTCTTCATAGATCCGTCAACGTCACGTAGACAATGACCTAGGTGTTAGCGCAACCAGCGAGTTATTCGCGTTGGCTTGTGGACCAACACCGACTCTAATCTCAGTCAACTCTTGCATAGTCAACGGTGTGATGTTTGTCATGCACAGCCGCGATGAACGTCGCACAACTCAAAATAGCAAGCATTTGTTACGCCTGGTGGGAATGACAAGAAATGTACTATGGTCAGCTTTTAAGAAATCCTCGGAGTTTTTATATTGTCGTTAAATGTTGTGTTTATCCGAGTTAATGGTTTTGACAATAGCAACGATGGAGTAAAGTCAAACTATTGTCCTTAGAAACAACATGACATAAAACTTGACAAAAAGGATAGGCGTTTTAAAGATTGATTCAATACATTCTTACAACAAAGTCAAACATGCTTCTACATATGAAGAAATGGGCCAACGACACCCTACTGGAAGGTCGTCAAACATGTGACTCAATAAAAAAATTTCGGATGGGGTGTCATCGAGTAGAGGAAGATCCTTATTTATATATTTGACAAACTCATCAGATCTCCCACTTTACTACTAGTTTGAGTTGACTTGGATAATGAGACCATTGCATTAGATGGTCACAATCACGGAGTTGACGCACCGCCAGATATCATTGAGATCCTTGTGACGAAGACGATGGTATTATTGATGATGACGACGCCCTTCCTCATGATTTAGCAGATTCTGATGATGAATACCTCGTCAATGTTGATGATGATGATGGTGTAGAAGTTTGTTTATTCAATGAAGAAGAAGAATGGATCTTGATTGTAACTTTGACAAAAAGACACTTATATATTTGAATGAATGAAATGAAAAATGTATGTTGTATTTGTTTTTAAATGTATAAAATTATTTGGATATTATGTATTTAGATGTGTGCACGCTTATATTATTTTTTTCATGAATTTCTATATGTTATCCTAATTGTACTTGTACAGATGTCAGCAGATGTTGCACAGGGCCACGGCGGTGATGGTAGCGGTGATGATCATCCCCATACACACCATATACCCATCGGTTGCGGGGGTTGCTTCATTAACCGAGGTAAGAATTTCTGGATTATTGTAATACAAGCATAAATTTGATACATTGAATTTGCTTGCCTTGAATTTTTATGACTTTATCACTCACTTGATTTTGCAGGCAAAGGCACCCGAAAACCCAATTTGGGTGGAAGAAAAACGGGCCGGCTACATACCCGCCAGGAAACCCAGAACCTCGGGTTAAAGAAGATCACTGATGACAAAGGCCTCGTCCCGATCCGATTTGAGTGGGACGACAAAAAGATCCCGATGCCTCTCGGTGAGCATGCATCTTATTGGTCTAACTACCTTGGGAAGCTTATTAGGGAGATGCCTTTGTACTACCCTTCTTGGCAAAAGGTCCCGGCGGAGCGGAATGCGACGATCGTGACAAAGATTGGGGTTAGTTATTTCATTATTCTTTTATGTTTATTTCATTATCGTGTTTATTTATTTAATTGTGTATATTTTTAATTCTAAATTCGTTTATTATAATTTCTATCATATAAATAAATAAACAAATTTAATAAATATATAAATTATATCTCTAACTCTGTCTTTGTTTTGTTGTATATGATTGCAGACGCAATTTGACTTGAAGCCTCACATGCAATCCTAGCGCTAGACATATATCAATGCGGGCATCCAGCAGCATTTGCAAAAGTTATACAATACCAACAAGGCTTCCCTCAAGGCAGCGCATTAGGTTGTAAACCCAGAGACTGGGACTTACGACGTGGAGAGCATCAGGGAGCGACGTCCTGAGAGCATTACCCCGGCAGATTAGGATGCACAGATTGCCTTTTAGAATGAACCCAGGAACCAAGCCTGAGGCCCTCAAAATCGCCAAAACCAACAAAGAGCACGAGTCGTATTGCCGGCAGGGAATCCCCGGTCACTTGCCTTGCCTTCGAGATCAGATGGTAATAAACATTATAATTATTTTACATACATATACACACACACACACACACACACACACACACACACACACACACACACACACATATATATATATATATATATATATATATATATATATATATATCAGATTATACGCTTTGGTGTGTTGTGATTTGTTGTTTTTAAGTTGTTTCATCTTATATACGTGTGTATGTACAGATGGAGAGCTCAGCCACTCGGGAGTACCCGTCGCTGATCCACACCTTCTTCGTGACACACACTGTTAACGGGGTATTCACGCGGGATGAGGACCGAGCTATATACGTAAGTTTTGTTTCAAAACACGCACTTTAATGATTTGTCGAGAAATAATGTAGCAACCCGACTAATATATTAACTATCTTGTGTTTTTGTCACTACATAGAAGGAGATGTTGAGGCTGCAGGCTCTAGGCTCCAACCCCGAGACAGGTGTGCCCTACACCTAAGAAGAGATCATGGCCATCGTTCTAAAGGGAAAGCAATGGGGGCACCTTCCCGGTGTTGGTAGGGTATTGCCGGGACGCGCCACGGATGGATGTCCGCCCCCGCCTCAATCCACTATCGACCCCGCCGATGTCGAAAAGCTCAAAAAGAGTAACAAGAGCCTAACCAAACAGGTGAAGATGATGATGAGGCTTTTTAGGAGTGACGACAAGTTTTCACAGATGCTTGATCAGTTTGAGTCATCACCTGAGTTTGGGGGTGCCAGCGGGAGTGGCGGGTGCGGGGATGATGAGCCGGGCGGCGATGAGGACGGCGACGAGGATGAGGAGGATGGCGATAGTTAGAGATGTTATATATATGGTGGTTAGTAAAGTTAATTTGTTTCTTCAACTAAATATAGGCGACCCTTATGGTAAACATGTAATTTCCCGTACAGTTTATCTATGATTTATTACTGGTATCTTTACGATAATGCAAGTTTTGTGACTAGAAAGCCCTGTTTTGTAGACTATATTGTGTTTATTAGAATTTGGATATTTAGCTTTATATTAGATCAAATGCGTTGATCCGTTATATTGTATTGTGTTTTGGTACAAGTTGTGATGTATTTGGATAGAGTCTATATTGGTTTATACAGGTTTGATGTTTGGTAGATTTTTTTCGGAAAAATTCCGAAAAAAAATCTGGAAATTGCCTGCTGTGCAGGCTGCACTAAAAAAAATGCAGACCTATCCCGGGCGACATGTCGCCCGGGAAAGTCAAATAAAAAAAATTAAAAACGAATCCCGGGCGACATGTCGCCCGGGAAAGCAGAAATTAAAAAATGAATTAATAATCCTAGGCGACATGTCGCCCGGGTTAACTGGCACTAAACGACAAATAACGTAATTTATAGTTGACAAGTCAACGTATATGAAACTTTTTTCAGGCGACATGTCGCCCGGTGTATATGAAACTTTTTTCGGGAGACATGTTGCCCGTGATAAGTCGAATTAATTAATTAATCAAACTTAAAGGTTAAGTTTTTTTATTAAACCACTTTCCCGGGCGACATGTCGCCCGGGAAAGTCATCCACCGTGGCACTTAATAGTTTGCCTGAAACTATGCGGGCCCCACCAAGTCGCTCGGGAAAGTCGCCCGGGAAAGTATCCCTGGCGAGCTTTCCCCTTCAACTTATCCCGGGCGACATGTCGCCCGGGATTGGTATCCCCAACGACAAGTCGCCCGGGAAGGCGTGAAATTGTCGCTGGGGATAATGGTAAATGTTGTAGTGTGATAAAAATAAAAAGTGATAAAAAAAGTTTCGTTGGGTGTATCACTGCATTGTTAGTGATGCCAAATGACCGATAAATGGATCCCTACATTATTGTGTTCTTAGTACTCCTATTTTTAAGTTACTGGTCGATATCATTCACCAGAAAAGTATAACTGATTAGTCGAATAACATACTTCATATGAGCAAAGTTAAAGTAAAAGGTACCATTAGTAACTGTTGGGTTTTAGCAACTAATTAACCTTTAATCTACACGAGTACGCAGCGGAATAAATAAACATGTATAGAATATGTAATTAACAAAGGGATCAAGAAGTGTGTACCTTTTAGCGATAAACGAACACCGTTCTTGAATATACGCGTATGTAAAAATCTTATACACGAAACCAAACAAGTTACCAAAGTAGATAACCTCTATGGTATGCTCACACTACACGTCACCGAGATACGCAAGGATGCTAGTATTTGCTTCACGAATAAAACAACGGAACACATTGTTCTTGTTTCGGTTCTTTTCGTCGCACGATCAAATCCCTTAGGGATATATAACTGATCACAGTTAACAAAAAAAGGGATAAGTGTGCATGTAATCACTTTTACATGCGTATGCATGCATACATATAGTTTAAAAGTGATTCCATGCTACAGCTTTTATGCCTTTTAAATTCCCTTTGCCGTACATAACTTAGGGATATTATGTCATATTGTTTTGTGAATAGGGAGAGAATAATTAACTCATGTGTTTTCATGCGTATGACATATATCATCTGATTTATGAACTTATGGGTGTTTATATAGTCTTTAAACTTGTTCTTCAAGTAAGACTAGAGCACCTCCTTAAGTTTCATAAATTGTCACTCTCCTCCTTTTTACTCTTTTAGTTCGACCGGTCACAACCAACACCCCACGGGTTTGGTTTTCGTACTAACAAGTCCCTCACTTGTTAATATCTATTAATTAATTATACCGTCTAACTTTATAATTAAAGACCGTCTTAAATATTTCGTAAAAATATTAATATAATTAATATACAATAAATATATTAATTACATTAATAAACATATCCTCTGTGTAAACGCGTGTGCCCCCATAGCTCACTAACTTCCGAACAGATATTTATTTGTTAATATGATACCATATCCCAACAGCCCAGCTTGTACGACATGTCTCAAATAATATAATAACATTGGTAAGCGCCTAGCAAAAGGCCAATGCTCCTAGGAATACATGAGTGTGCGTCATAAAGTCACAGTAGAATGATTTAAGCATTTACAATCCCTTTGTTTTCGATACCGTGTTAAAATAGATATAGATCATTAGTCATTCCATTAATTAACGATTCTGTTTCTCGTATATATGATTAATCAAGATTATCAAAAATCATTAAGACATATCTATATGAGTTTTTGGGTGCGGCCACACATACATCTGATTAACCCTACGAGGGGCCTAGTGGCATCATAGTTTAACTATTGAAGGACCAAATTCTTTATTGACTACAAGTGCCAAGTCATATGCTTCAAATCACTTCTGAAAATAGTCCTTATTAGCTACCTTATTCAGGATAACTTAAACTACATCAAGAAGAATTATCCACACATGCAAGACCTACTTGCATCTCAAGTCTAAGGATTTAGTAAATTAAAATCACTTACAAGATTTACTTAATGACGCCGATCCATAAAGTGATAGTCTTGTTAGTTGAGGAAGTCCAATATTCATCTTATAAATATCATGTGAGTTTGGCAGACACGTCCTTTAATATCCAAGATATCACCAATCACTCAAACTTGTCTTAGTTCAACAATATTCCCATATTGATGATCGACAACGGACTCATTTAGAATAACAAAATTATTCACGGATTAAACATGCAAATATAAGACACAATATATATTAAATATAACTTCATACCACATATCTTTATCATTAATAAAATTGTCTTAACATCCTTTATCCAAATACTAAACACAGATCTACATGAAACTACTAGCTAAACAAAGTCCCATGCTCCTAGCATGTTGAGTAAGCTTTCCTTTCGGTAAAGCCTTCGTAAAAGGATCTGCTAGATTGTTATCTGTGTGAACTTTAAGAAGATATATTCTATGGTAGTGTCTAGCACCCCTTTGAACCCCCGGATCGTTGGCAATAAGAAGTGCGGCTAAATTATCGCAAAACATCTTAATTGGTTCGTTTATTGTTGGTACTATACCAAGCCTTGAAATAAACTTCCTAATCCAAACAGCTTCCATATGCTTCTGAAGCAGCTATTTATTCAGCTTCTGTAGCGGACATTACAGTAGTACTTTGCTTGGAGCTTTTCTAGTCTACTGCGCCTTTCATTCAAAATGAAGACGTATCCTGTCTGAGATTTTATTTCATCTCTATTGGTCTCAAATCCAGTATTGCAATAGTAATCAACTTGAAGTTTAGCTTCATGATTTCCACCATAAACCATGAACATATCTTTAGTATTTCTTAAATACTTAAGAATGGTTTTCACAGCAGTCCAGTGTGGTTCTCCTGGATTCTATTGAAAACGGCTTGTTATATTTTGTGCGAAAGCAACATCAGGTCTAGCGCATCTCACCGCATACATAATGGATCCTACTGTCGAAGCATAGGGTACATTTTGCATCCGCTTCACCTCTCCGGGTGTTGTAGCACCTTGTGTTTTATTCAAGTCAAGTCTTTCTTGCATGAGGATGTTACCACGTTTGATATTATCCATCTTGAACCTTTCAAGATTTCATCCACATAAGCATATTGACTAAGTCCAATTAATCGCTTTGATCTATCTCGGTAGATCTTGATTCCAAGAATAAATGTCGCTTCCCAAATCTTTCATGGCGAAACACTTTCCAAGATATGACTTTACACTTTGTAAACTTGGAATATGATTTCCCATGATAATTATGTCATCGACATATAAGATGAGGAATGTAACATTACTCCCACTAGCCTTTTGATATACACATGGCTCATCAAGATTTTGAGTAAACCCAAACCTTTTAATTTCCTCATCAAATCTTTTATTCCAGCTTCTTGATGCTTGATTAAGACCATAAATAGATCTTTGAAGCTTGCATACTTTCCTAGAATGTTTAAGATCGACAAAACCTTCAGGTTGCACCATATAAATGTCTTCATCAAGATAACCGTTTAAGAAGGCAGTTTTGACATCCATTTGCCATATCTCATAGTCATAGATCACCGCTATAGCTATCATAATCCTAATAGCTCTAATATCAGCAACATGTGAGCACGTTTATTCATAATCAACCCCGTAGGTTTGAGTAAAACCTTTTGCTACAAGAAGAGCTTTATAGGTGTCTACATTGCCATCAATGTCAGTCTTTTTCTTAAAAAACCATTTGCTCCTAACAGTCTTACAATTAGGAGGAAGATCAACCAAGCGCCAAACTTGATTATATTTCATGGATTGCATTTCCGCATTCATAGCATCAAGCCACTTATCATATTATGGATCTAATAGTGCAACTTTATAGTTAGTAGGTTCATTAAGATCACCAAAACTATGCTCCTCTACTTCTACATTTAGACATAAGCGTTCAGGAGCTTGATGTGTCCTTACGGACCTACGAACGGGAATCACTTCCTCTTGAGGTGGTTCAAAACCTTCAACCTCCATAGGAATTTTGCTAGTGTTTTCAGAAGGTGATGTATCTTTATCTTGAATTTCTTCAAGTTCTACGGCCCTCCTACTAACTTCTTGAGATATAAGATTTTTCTCCAAGAACTCAGCATACCTCGCAATAACTATTTTGTTTTTAGGTGGGAAGTAGAAATAGTAACCCATTGTTTCCTTTAGGTATCCTATAAAGATATACTTAAAAGATCTTTGTTAGAGTTTGTCAGGCATATCTCGCTTTACAAGCGCCTCACATCCCCGGACCTTTAAGTAAGACAAGTTAGGAACTTTCCCATACCATAGTTCATATGGCGTCTTATCAACCTTCTTGGTTGAAACCATATTGAGAATGTGTGTAGCAGTCTCTAGAGCATGATCCCAAAAGGATAATGGCAGAGTTGTAAGATTCATCCTTGATCGAACCATGTCTAACAAGGTACGATTCCTCCTTTCAAACTGGCGTGTCTAAAAGTGTAAGTTGTTGGACAATTCCACGAGCTTTCAGATAATCTTTAAACTCTTGACTAATATATTCGCCTCCTTGATCTGATCAAAGTGCCTTTATAGTCTTCCCGAGTTAACATTATAAATATAATTGACATTTGGCAAAAGATTAAGCATATCAGTTTCATTAATACCATCACTCGGAGTAGCATTAAATAAAGAACATTATTCTTTGAAACTGAAACTTTATAATCCGTAAAACATTGGATAAAACCATTGTCAACCAAACATGAAACTGAAATAACACCTCTAGTAATAGTAGGTGCATAATGGCAATTGTCTAAACAAATCACTAGGCCATTAGGTAAAACTAAGTCAAAACTTCCAATAGCTTCTACTTGTTTCAGCTTTCTTACTCATCCAAGACCATGTTTTGTGGTACAAATATGAGTACCACAACTAGTGTCATACACACAGGATTTAGTAGGAAAATAAAATAATTCTATTACGAAGATATCTGAAGAAATGGCAATGTCAACTTGCTTCTTCTTCTTAATCAACTTAGCAAGGTAAGTAGGACAATTCCTCTTCTAATGACCCACCTCTTTGCAGTGGTGGCAGGTGTCATCCTTTGCCGGGTGCTCTTTTGCATAAGGTTTAGGGATATAACTTTTATCTTTTCCATTACCTTTACCTTTACCCTTCCCTTTAGCATTAAGCAATTTCTTATTGGATTTCTGGATTCTACCACTTTGAATCACCATTACTTGTGGTGTAGCAGCCTTTTTAAAGTAAACCATTCTCATATTCAATAAGCAGAACATGTAGTTCACTAATCGTCTTCCTCATGTTATGCTTATTGTTAGCCTTAATTATATTAAGTC